>JACVBY030000452.1:600000-785637 GCA_017589505.3 Metroxylon sagu | reverse complement strand
AGGCAACACTTATGCTCGGTACTTTAATTGATCCATGTGCCACACATTCATTTATATCTGATAGTTATCTTGCTACAAGAATGAACATCATTGACACTCCGTTCCTCTAGAGCAAGAGTTGCATTATTGCATTTCTTAATGGAGATGTCATGATGGTAGACTCGGTGTGTAAACTCTTTTTGCACGATTGACATGGAAGATAGGATGTTGAATGGCTAATTTGATAGTCCTCCCGCCGAAATTCTTTGATGCAATCCCGGGGATGGACTCGGTTGGCCTCCTATCATGCTTAGCTATAGACTGCTTTCGGGGAAAAGGGATAATCTTTAAAATTCCTAATCTTCACCGAATTCGGCTTTTTTAGTGGAGTTAGAACACGTTTGGCTTCGGTATTAGTGTCGTTCTCCGCAAGGCCGGGAAATACTTAAGAAAAGGTGGTCGGGGATTTCTTGCTATGGTCGGAGACCTTCGGCGGGATGAACACCGGTTAGGAAAGATATTCCAATGGCTCGAGAGTTTCTACGATGTTCTTTACGGAGGAATTGACTTAAATTACCCCTGGATCGAGAAGTTGAGTTAAGCTACATTGGTTAGCCCTGACACCGGACCTATATCCAAAGCTCCTTACCAGATATGGCTACATTGAGCTAAAAGAGTTAAAATGTCAGTTGTAAGAGCACGGATCGAGGATTTATCGAGACCTAGTGTCTACTCGGGGTGCTCCGGTATTATTTGTCAAAAAAAGGATGCAGCGGTCTTTGGTCTCCGCATTGATTACCGAGAAATTAATAAGGTAACGTTGCGGAATAAGTACCCTTTGCCGAGGATTGATGATCTATTTGATCAACTCCAAGGAGCTTCAGGTGATTCTCAAAGATTGATCTTCGATCGTGGTTACCATCGGCCTTAAGATAAAGTTTGAGGATGTTTTCTAAGACTGCATTCGGAGACCGTGAGTACGGCCATTATGAGTTCTTGGTGATGCCGTTTGGGTTGACTAATGCCCCGGCGACATTCATCGTGACTTGATGCATAGAATCTTCTTCAAACCATACACTCCGGACGTCGCTTTATAAAGTGGTCTTTATCGATGATATTCTTGATATATTCTAAAAGTTATATGGAGCATGAAAACCACTTAAGGATTTATCACACGCAGACTCTTCGGGAGAAGAAAATTTATGCCAAGTACAACGAAATGTGACTTGGATGAGCCAAATATCCTTCTTGGGTCATATTGTATCCTAAGACGGTATATCCAGTAGACCACTAAGAAGATTGAGGCCGCCGTGGAATGAAGTAGGCTTGGTGTCTGCCTTTCCAATGTGATCGGAAACTGTCGAGAAGCTTCGTGGCCGGGCTGGGTTATTATCGCATGATTTAGTAGAAGGCTTCTCTCGCATTGCTTTACACTCGACTCGCTTTAACTCAAAAGCGAGCAAAAGTTTGTTTGGTCGAGAAGGAGTGTGAGGGGCTTCCGGGAGCCTGCGACGCTGGTGTCAACCCCTATCCTTACTCTTCCATCTCATGTCGAAGGGGATATACTTTATTCAATCTGACGCCTCTCCCTGAAAGGGGTATAGGAGGTGTTCGGTACGTAAAGGGAAGGTGATAGGCCTATGCCTCCGGAAGCATTGAAGCCTTATGAGCAGAACTATCCTACTCATGACCCCGGAGTTGGCCATCGGGTGGATCTTTGCATTGGAAAATTTGGCAACGATTATCCGTATGGGGAGACTTGTGATGTGTATACTGAATTCATCAAAGTCTGAAATACATTTTCACCCGAAGGAGCTAAACTTGAGGCGAGAGGAGGTGGCTGGAGCTACTAAAGGATTATGACACAGAACTCTTACATTATCATCCGGGGAAGGCCAATATGGTAGGCCCCGATGCCTTAAGCGAGAAAGTCCTCCCTCGAGCCAAGCTTCCATAATTACTTCTCGGCCTCACATTCACAAGAGACCTTGAAAAGTTGGAGGTTGGTTTGCGCAGGGTACATCTATCCGATGGGCTTCTTGCAACACTTATACTTCACAAACAACCCCCCCGATTGACGGGATTAAGTCTTCCCGCAGAAGAAGACTTGGAAACTACAAAAGATAAAAGAAGGCTGTGGCAATCGGGGGTTCGTAATGAATTCTGGGAATAAATGAGGATGGATCCCCGAGATTTTGATACTTAGGGGCTCTATGTGCCAAATGTGGAGGATCTAAGGGCTGTAAGAAATTTTAAGGGAGGCCTTCCATTATTCTCCCTATACATCAAGTTCACCTCCAGGGAGGCACCAAAATGTACACGGACCTACGAAAAAATTTTTGGTGGAAAGGAATGAAAAGAGAAATTGCTCAATATATGGCCAAGTGCTTAGTGTGCCAATAAGTGAAGGCCCGAACATCAAAGTGCTGCATGAGACCCTCTTCAGCCTCTCGATGATTCCCTAGTGGAAATGGGAGAAGAATCACTATGGATTTTGTATGTGCGGGGTTTGAGCCCAAAACTCCCGTCAAGCTAATGATGCCCAAGTACGGGCTATTATTACAGATAGATTGACCAAGTCAGCCCATTTTCGTCATTGCCGATTCAGAGTTGGGGTCTCTAGTGAGAGATTGGCACACCATGTACATTGGAGCAGCGGATAGTGAGACTTCATGGTGTCCCCCGAGTCAATTGTGTCGGATCGGGATACCAGGGTTTTGTGTCCCTGGGCTTTTGGAAGAGTCTTCATAGGAGCTTTAGGGACCAAACTGAGATTTCAGCACGTACTTTTCCACCCCTGTGACGGATGGACAATAACCTGAGAGGACCATATAGATTTTAGAGGACAGTGTTGTGTACTGCACATTGTGATGTGGACTTGGGTGGTGCTTGGGACAAATCCACCTACCTTTGGTGGAGTTTTCTTACACATAACAAGCATACTAGCCGAAGCATCAAAATGGTTCCATTTGAAGCTCTGTATGGTAGAAAATGCAGATCCTCCTTTGTGTTGGAATGATGTGGGGGAAAAGAAAATTGTTGGGCTCCCCGAGCTAATTCAGCAAACGGTGAGAAAAAGTGCAACGATTAAGGAAAGACTCCGAGTAGCTCGTGAGTCGATTTAGAAAGTTATGCTGATGTTAGAAGAAGGGAGCTGGAATTTCAGGTTGGGGACCATGTCTTCTTAAGGGTTTCACCAATCAAAGATGTGATGAGGTTTGGACTTAAAGGAAAATTGAGTCCATGATATGTTGGGTCATTTGAGATCTTGAGCAGAGTGGGGGAAGTGGCTTATAGCCTGGCATTACCTCCTGCACTCTCTGGGGTACATAATGTATTCCATGTCTCTATGTTGAGGAAGTACATTTCTAACCCCAGTCATGTGATAGAAGCAGAGCCTATTTTGCTAAAGAAGAATTTGACATACGAAGAGCATCCGATATGTATTGTGGACAATAAAGATCAAGTTCTGAGACGGCGTAGTATACCCTATGTTAAGGTTCAGTGGAGCAATCACTCTGAACGGGAGGCTACGTGGGAACTTGAAGAGGAGGTGAAAAAGAAATATTCTCATCTATTTGTTTCTGACCTCAGTCATGTAATAGAAGCGGAGCCCATTTTGCTAAAGAAGAATTTGACATACGAAGAGCATCCGATACGTATTGTGGACAATAAAGATCAAGTTCTGAGACGGCGTAGCATACCCTATGTTAAGGTTCAGTGGAGCAATCACTCTGAACGGGAGGCTACATGGGAACTTGAAGAGGAGGTGAAAAAGAAATATCCTCATCTATTTGTATCTGAATAGATATTTGTATATAAACATAAAAGTGTATTTACTATTGTATTTTGATCAGAAAGATAGATAAATACAGCTAGTAATTTTCATTTTTGGGCCTCAAAAAAAAAAAAAAATTTATTCGTGTTGTGCATTAATTTCGAGGCCGAAATTTTTTATAAGGAGGGAAGGATGTAAACCCCCCATCAGAGAAAATTTTTTTTTAACATGTACGCGGCGTGGGTGCGCGACACGCGGCGCGCTGCATGCGCGACACGCGGTGCGCTGCATGCGCGCCAGCGCGCGCGCCCATGCGCGCACATGGGCGCAGGGGAGGGCTCAGCCCTTCCCTCGCTGAAAGAAAAGATAGGGAGGGGACTGGCAGTCCCCTCCGTCTTCTTCCCTCCTCTTCGCGCTATCCCGTCACTGTGCCGCCCTCCGCTCGTCCCCGACACCTCGCCGCCATCGGCGGCCCCCCTCACCGGCGAGGAGAGGGAGAGAGAGAGAGCGTGTAGAGAGAGAGGGAGAGGGCCGCAGGAGGGCCCTCCCCTGACACGGGAGCCAAGCCGGCTCCCGCGCTTGGTTCGGGCCCGGCGGCGTGTCTACCGGCTCGCCGGGCCCGGTCTTCGGGCGACAGCCCCCACCGGCACCGGGGGCGTCCGGTGGGGTCCGGGAGGAGGCCGGCCGTGCCGCCGGCAAGGGAAGAGGGGGGAGGGCCGTTTCACAGCCCTCCCTTCACTGTGGGTTCAGGCCCGGCGACGTGCCCATCGGCTCGCCGGGCCTGAGCTCTAGCCGGCGACCCTCGCCGCCGGGGCAGCGTCCGGCGGGGTCTGGCCAGCCGCTGGTGGCCGGCCGTGTCGCCGGTAGGGGAAAGATTGGAGGGAGAGGGCCGAATGGCCCTCCCCTGTCACGGGAGCCAAGCCGACTCCCGCGTTGGTCCGGGCCTGGCAGCGTGCCCGCCGGCTCACTGGGTCTGGGCTCCGGCCGGCGGCCCTCACCGGTACCGGGGCGGCGTCCGGTGAGGTTCGGTCGGCCAGCGGTGGCCGGCACGTCGTGCCGCGCGCGCACGTGAGGAAGAAGGAGAAGGAAAGGAAGAAGAAAGAAAAGAAAAGGAAAGAGAGAGAGAAAGGGGTGGCCGCGCGCGCCATGGCCCGGGGAGAGTCGGCCGGCGGCCAATCGACCCTGGAGGGTCGGCGCCGCCGGCCATCAGCCACCCCTGGTTCAGGTGAACCATGGGTAAAGCAGGGGAAAAGAAAAAAAAAAAAAAAAAAAGGGACTGGGCCGGCTTCGGCCCAGTCCAGTTAGCCCCTTTGGGCCAAATTTTTGGGCCCTAAATTGGGCCCGACCCAATAAAAGAAAAATATGGTCGTGATCAGCATGGATCCTAGTTTGTCGAAAAATTTTTATTTCCCCATTTGGGCTTCTATATTTGGAGATATTCAAGCCCCAAGTTGGGCCCAGGATTAGATTGGGTTAAGTGTAGGAGTCAGTTTGACATCCTAAAATTGAAATTTAAAAATCTGAAAAATTATGTTGTAGGTACCCAGAGGTCCATACAGCTGATTTACGCTTTGGGATTAGCGTTGTGAGGTAAGTAAGCTAGTTATAATGATTTTTTTAAATCATTATTAAATTATGCCATTATTGAAATAATGAAATTGATTTATAGTATTATTTGAAAAATGATATTTGTGGTACCATATTTATGTAAATGAATATTTGACTTGATTATTGTTAATTTTGATAAATTAAATTGGCATTTTATACATGCAACTGGTTATTACATGATTATGTGAAATTACCAAATTTGATAAAATATGAAAAGTAAATTGATATATGTTTGCTGTTATGCGAATAAATGTTATTTGTGATTGTGTTATTATATGTCATCACGGTCCACATTACATGTTACATGACTCCGGGACCCACCTCCACAAGAGGAATATGTGAAGAACATACATCCTAAGGATGTACTGTGACAGGATATAGCATTATATACTAATTGACTCCGGCACCCTTCCTCCACTGGGGGCTTAAAGGGAGGTTACATCCTTGGGATGTTTATTACGTGGACATGGGACATTAGTATAAAATGAGATTTATAGTGATTTGGAATTAAAATGGTATTTTGAAATGTTATTTCATAATAATTGCTTCCAATTTATTTGAACATGAGATTTGTATAATTCTATAATATGATGAAATGTTTTTAAATTTGGAAGCATATTTGACTTGGTAAAATTCTTATTTGGCTATATCATGTAATAGTAGGCTTACTTATTGAGTGTAAACTCATTAAATCTTACAATATTTTTTCAGAGCCACAAAATTATCAGGGGCAACAACAGGGGTAATTGGGTGCTTCTTGATGTTGATTATATTTTGTTATATGTAACCCCATTTGGATTTATTTTGGAACTTTGGTTTGTTGCCCAACATTACATAATTTGTACATCTGAAGGATTAAATTTTGTATGTTATATAGTTGTTAACCCTCCTTGTTTATAAATGATACTGTACTGGATGCCTTGCATGCCTGGCATGCGGCGGACTGTCACCCCTGGGCCACCATCAACTGGGTCCGGGGCGTGACATGGGGTCATAAGTATATTCAGGCCCGACTAACTAGATGGCACCCTATCTTCCTCTACGTGTCACTTATGGCACTAAACTGAGCAAATCCAGGGTCCATCCCTAAAATTTTGGAAGAGATGAACGAGAAAAATAGGCATACTGGGACGAGATCACGGGATACGTACATATAATTAAACTCCAAGGATAAAAGAATTTTTTTTTAAAAAAAAAAAAAAATTGGCGTCAGATTTCAGAGTAGAAGAACCCTTTGGCCATGTTGGCTCACACCGAGAAAATGAAATGTGGACTGGTTCAAGTCTAAGCTTCGACCCAGAAGGTTTGACGAGTCGAAGTCCCAGCCAACCCCTCCCCTAGGAAACGCAAAACTAATTACAAAATATCAGCATTTTGTAATGACGCTAGCGCTGGCCCTTTGCCTGGATCCTACGTGGCAGTTCCACGCGATCTTTATAACCCGAACAAGCCTCGCACCAGCTCCCGAAAGAAGGCGGGAGAAATATAGAGGAGAGAATTTTAGAATAGAAAGATTTTGCGGAGAGACGAAGCCAAAATTATGTCGGGGAGAAAAAGAGGGGAAGGATCGAAGAAGGCTCAGGTTCAGGTAGCTGCTGCCGGCGCTGCCTTCAACTCCGCCCCCACCACTTCCATCGCCACCGATTCCGGCGACGTGCTCACCGTGTCTGAGTTCATCTCCCGCTTGGGTATGTCCGCTCTTTTTCTCTATGATATTTGATCGAACACCTGCCAGGCCCCCGATTGACAGCCACGCTACGTGGCGATCTTTCTCTCTCTTCATTTTATCGCTTCCGTTTCTTTTGGTTGATTAAAATGTTTTAAAAGCTGTTTATAAAATCTAAGAACTTTTGGAATTTTTTTTTTTTTTTAAAGAGAATAATAATCCAACTCCATATGGCTAGCGTGGGCAAACAAAAATAATAGAATTGACTACGCTACCAAAGAGGTTGTATATATACGTGTTTCCATGGGATGCCACCAATTTTCGAGGCAGAATGAGAGGAATTTATTGTTAAAAAGTAAATTTCATAAAGCTTGATCCCAAACTAGTTAGGTTTTTATGGTTTTTTTTTTTTTTCAATATCATTTGATTTAGAATCATACTTTTTATAAGATGTAAAAAGTATTAATTTTTTTTATTACTCCTTTATAATTTTTAATTTATTTTTACTTTTTTTTTTATATGCATCGAATCACTCTTTTGCTTAAGTGCATCCTTAAATTTACGTTATAAATATCTAAATTATTCAAATCATTTTTCTCTTAATTTATCCTCAATTACTTTTACTTTTTATGAATGATTTCATTTTTTATTTGATCTTTTCATATATTATGATACATCCATCTCAACATTCTCATTTGATCTATATTTATCTTGTATATATATAATTTTTTAATTTTTTAATATTTTATATCATAAAGCATAATCAATCTTACAGATGTTTTATAAAATTTATAAAATATAAGTTTTCCAAACTTAGGTGAAAAAAAAAGTTTACGCTAGGTTAATAATCAGCATGAAATTATAATTACACCTGAACATAAATCCAAAAGAAAAAAATTTAAAAGCATAAAAAATACTAAAAAAATAAAAAAAAATTGCTCTAAAGAAAATTATTCATCCACAATATAGGCAAATGCTAACATAAATATTGTTAAGAATCTAATGTTGAGAAAATAAGCCAAATCTAAGATGAGATTGAAAGAGATGGTCAATGGATAAGACATCATGAATTTATTGGACGCTAGTGATGGAACCAATTGGTAGAACGGGCTGCATTAGCAGTCAAAGTTGGATTTAAATGACCCAATCTATTATATTCCTACAAATTAGGTTTCAATGGATATGATTCACTAATGGTGACTGGTTACCTGAATCACCATAGACATGTCAGTTGGTCTAGATGTGCAACTTCTCTCACATTGCACAACAACCCCGGTAAATGTGGTTTAATTTGGTTCACTAGTTTTTAGTTCTAAAATCTACATGTGGTGAACATGGCTCTCTTTGAAATTTTTTTTTTTCCTTTTATTTGCTTTATTTATATATAGACTAACTTGTATCTTTGAGACTTTTTAAAATTTTTATTTTATTTTCTCTTTGTTTAGAAGAACGTCTTTTTGTTTTTATATTTTATTTCTTTTGTAGTTAGAATGAAGAAAAGCATAATATATGGAAATTTCATTGAGACCTTAAAAAAAAAAAAAAAATGGTAGAAGTATGCAAGCCTAGATCTCTTGTAGTTGTGCCAAGGCTGTGTTTGGATATTGGAAAATTCATGATTAAGCCAGTGTTGTTTAGTTCCATCCTTTTGCTTGTTGGCTCAATCGATAGGATTTTATCTAGCTAATTTCAATTTTAACTATTTCAACCATCCCCTCACCTAATTTTACCTACTTCAAGTGTCCTCACCCTCCAATTTTACCCTTTTTGACTGCTGTGTGGGATGGTTTTTTATCCATGTCACAACTTAACAACTTTAAGTCGTTCCTTTTCAGACCAAAAAGATATTTTTTTTCCATCTTCGTGAATAAGTTTGGATGAGATAACAAATGTCAAACAGCAATTTTTTTGGGATTCGCATATAAGTAATGGTCACATATTGTTCTAATTATCTATTTCTTGATTAGCTACTTGGCATCTTGGCCTAGTTCATGGGCAGCAGCTACAATCTTAAATTGTAACGATTTTTTTATGCTATATTCTTAAACTTTTACAATGAGAACTCATGCTAACGAGTATTTATTCATGCATTGATTATATATTGGAAGGATCTTGGGTGCCCATATAGGATCAATACCTAAATAGAATGAAGTCTTGAGTTATGACAAATTGTATTAGAGTGGATTCAGGTCATGTTCCATGTGAATTGTGAACTAAGGATACTATAAATGGACTTAATGTATTTATGATTGGGTTCAATTGGATTTTGATATGGTTTGGATTTTAACCCTTAGCCTAGCAAGAATGCCAAGATTTAAATGAAATATGTATATAAAAGTTCATACTGGCGAACATTTAGTTCCACATCGATGATGTATCAAAAAAATCTTAAATATTCATACAAGATCAATATGCTTACATAATATTCTCTAGCTAATTTTTTTTTTTTTTTTTGGCAACGTCATGATCTACTCCCTCTCTCACTAAATATTTTCTTTGTACTATACTTTCCTCTTGATTTCATGTGCTTAATGGAATCAACTGTGGGGTTCACCCTCCCATTTCTGATCCAAAAAATGCCTTGCTTTAATTGTTTAACACAAAGCTCGGGTCCCAATATACTGCTGCAGGACGTGCTACAGAAGTTTAATCCCTGAAGATGGACCCAGCCAGGGCCGTTTCCAGCCTTGCTCTGTGACATTCTTGCATGAGATTCTGTGCTATTGGAGCTTAAAAACATTTCTCCATTGCGTGTTTACTCACAAAGTCTACAAATTCGCGAGAGCTTTCTTTTGGCACGAGCTGTTGCTAGAGAAGACACAGCTCTGTTGAATTTTATCTCTATGAACCATAGGCCTCAACTTGAGAAATAGAAAAGAAGGAAAAAGAATAGGAACATATGGAGACAATGGATGTCCTTGCCAAGATGAAAGAGCCCTTGGTCAACTAGAACCGTCTCCAAGCCTCCACTTTATGTAATATGGGTGGTCTTCAACAATCAATGATCATTTATTCTGATTTCTAAGGGCAGTACATTTATTTTATGAAAACACCTGTTTCTTTGATAGGATACATGCATCGTAGTGAATTCATCATGTCTTCCACTTAACCTACAGTTGCTTGAAAATCTTAGCTATTTCCCTTTGTTATTTTCTTTTTTTTGCTGTTTCTCTTGTTTCTTTTCTTCTTGTATTGCTCAACAATTCCAGTCTAATTTGCTGCAGATGAAACTGCTAAGAAGAGACTGAACGCCATGAACGAAAAGCTGAGGGACTTGGAGATACAGATGGAAGCACTTGAGGCTCAGATCGCCAAAGCAAATGAGAATTTATAGTAGCTCAGCGTGGGCAGCTTTGCAGTTAATGCAGCAACTGGAATGCTTCCTGTGCCATGCTGCCATTTAGGCTTACATGCATGGAACGGCAACCAAATAATTCACAGGGCAATTTCAAGGACATTTTTCAATAAAGTTTTATGAATATAATTTGATAAACTTACTAGTTCAGAGCATAGTCACAGTATGAGCATTTCTCCTAATTTTATTATATAAATTATTTACAAGGGTAGAATATATAAAGGAGGGTTCAACGAAGCTTTAAGATAGGCATGTGCTTCAGCCCCCTTCCCTCGAATGATATATTCTCAAGAATCAAAAGAGAAGAGAATTTTGTGAGCAATAGTCGAGATGGATGAAAATTTGGAGAAAAAGATTCAAGTGTTCCTTTTCTTCCGAATTTGCCACCAAAAAGCTGGAAGGAGGTGATCCCGAGCTTGCCTCCAACGTCTAGAGATGAATCTCTTCCTCCTGATGTCCACAAGGAAGGAAGATTCCGAGGACAACGGGTGGGAAATGAATTCAGCTTGAGGTTAAGATTCGGAATTCATAACATGACGCCCAATTCGCATAGGTTCAAAAATGGATCCACTTTTGTGGACCATGGTGGGCTGGGCTTAGATCTCGTGACATTTGCCCGGCCTATGTGGCTGCTTACGTTGCTAGCAATCGGAGAGTTGGAACTTTTTTGGGACATGATGTTACCTTCGCCATCCCTCTGAAGCAATGAAATCAATTCAATACAAAATATCTCCATCACAGGCCCCCCCTGTTTGAAAGCCTTTTCATCTATTGACTCGTTTTGTGTGCGAAGAGTGTGCGAAGACTTTTGTGTGCAAGTTTTTTTTTTATCAAGAATCAACTTCGTTGATAGCACAAAGCGATGAACGGGTACCACGAGAACCCAGAGCATAATCCAAAAATCTTTATGAACGATTGTGTCAGTCCAAGCTAAGGAAGATGGGCAAGATTTAGGGGATTGCCGGATACCGATTTAGGCAAGCTTTCCCGTTCAAGAAACCTAAGAAGTTGGTTGATAGTTGACTTGTTGTGGCAAAAGGTGGGATTTATTGGAAAACAAGAGCCTCAAAGTCAGCAGTAGGACTTCGCATTTTGGTCGATGCATTTTCCTTGCACCAACCTTCTGGAAAATAGGCTAGTGTATCAGCTGCAAAAAAAAAAAAAAAAAAAAATGCTACATATAACTCAAAGACCTGGAGAGTTTGCCTCTTTGCAAATGGCTCTTACGAGATTCACTATTGCAATTGTACCATCCAAATATCATAAATTAATGGATGATCCTCATCTATATATCTTTAAGGCAAAAATATACTTTGATCCTCAAAACTTTCACTCAAAGTTCATTCTAATAATCAAAATTTCAATTGTTATAATTTATTTCTTCATATCTGACAACCTATCGTATGAACTAGTTAAAATTGAAATAATTGATGCATCGCCTTATTCAGTATTTTAGCTAACCTAATGTAACACCATGTTCTTAAAATATAAAAAAAATTAAGCTGTAATATTGAAAGTTTGAGGAATAAAATAAATTTTGAATGAAAAATTTAAGGATAATAGTATATCTTAACCTATCTACAGTAATTGATCACATTTAACGCTGCATAAGAGCAACAATTGGATGCCTCCAGCTAAGCAAACAATGTGTCTAATTGTATCTTTATGGCCGCCACCTCCTACGCACACAAACATATATAGAAGTATCAAAAGATGATCACTACATGAATCTTGGTAAATGCTATCACGTCAGAGTTAATTTCTTTTCTTTTATCCAAGTATTATTAATCCCTTAACGTTCTTTTAGTCTAAGAGTTGGAGGAACGGCGGGAAGGTCAAAGTCAAAACATGCATTCTGTGTGTCGATTGGTGATGAGTCTTAGAACTTCGGTTTTAGTATCTCTCTCTCTCTCTCTCTCTCTCTCTCTCTCTCTCTCTAATATGGTGGGTAAAGGGGTTTAAATATAATTAGAAAGCTACCTAGAATCCTAATCTTGATCAAAATATGGGCTTAAGATTTCAATAGTGGGGGCCTACGCTAACGTTGACCTGCCTCGCAGAGACCTACATGTTCCAAAGACTAAAAGCCAGAGGCTTCTTCCTTGCCTCCGTCTGTCCACTTCCCTCATGTCTCTAGGGGAATCTTAGAGTGGAATGGCAAGAATAATTTTGGTAGAAACAATAGTATACTATATATCTACGTCCATGTACTTGACTATACTCTATGTGAACACCTCGAGACTGACGTTATCAAGTAAACTCGTGTTGCATGAACTCGTGTCAGAAAGCTAGCAAGTCCATAGAGCATGAAACCCGGTGGAGCAAGAAGTGACATGCAATTATAAGTAGAGAAAGATATCAGAAAAGTTGATAAGCACTTCAACACGATAGAGTATCATCACAATATCAAAGTTTTCTTCTACTTGGAAGCATTATTTAGGGTTTTAGTTTGCTCTTTTTGATTGTAATAGTAATGGTTAAATTTTGGCCTTCTCTCTTACGGTGATGACATAATACGTCCTTCTTCATCTTATCAACTGTTTGACATCTAGCTAATTAATTGGAAATGAAAAGTAGAAGACTTTTTAATTCTATTTTTTTATTATAATTTCTTTTGTAATGCTGAAGGGGAAGGAAAGCGTGCCAAGTGATGAAGGTTCTGAGGTAAGCAAAACAAAGAACGAAGATTATTGAACTATAAAAGAATTGAGTGCAAAGAAATTGTTTAGTGGCTGCTACTCGGAAAAATTCACCATCATCTGTCCCTTGGACTAGTAGGAAAAAAGAGGAGAATATGTGGTATGCAAGAAGCGAGTTTAATGGAAGTTTTGGAAGAAATTTTGTAGACTTCATGTTTCTTTATCTGCTAAAACAAATAAACTAAAAGCTTTTGAAGTACGAAAGCCCTAGAAATGGCCATCCTTGGTCAGTTCTAAGTCCATCCAGGCAAAAGTATTTTTGCTTTCGAACCACAAGTCAAATCTTTCCCATATATTTATCTGGTTGAACCGAAAACCAATAATTTCATCTCTTCAAACAAAAAGAAAAGATAATAATTCGAGGGAACTGATATAGAGCATTGAATGCAGAAATCAAAGGATCACTCTTCATAAACCAAGACCATACTCTAGTTTGTGCTAACTGCCCTCCAATCAACTATACATTCTTCTAAGATACCTTATAGTGGATATATTGCTCGTCCTGAGGGAAAAAAACGCACGGTAAAAAAAAAAAAGAAAAAGAAATCAAACGAACACAACTTAGATGATGAAAAATTGAGGTTATCTCACTGCCTGCATTATCAATAATATATAAAGGGGGAGTTATTTTGCCCCTCGTTCACCTCAAGGAAAAAAAAAAAAAAAAATCACACTGCCCGCATAGGAGGTGGTTTCCCCACGATTCCAATGGAAATGACTTGTTATCAGATGATTGCAGTACGGTACTGGCTGGATGTAAGACTAGGCTACTTGCGCAAGAGGTACTGAAAGGAACCGTTGGGCTAAACCTTTATTCATGAGCTGAGTACCATGCTACTCTAAAGCTCTTGGGATGAGTACTTGAAAGATCTCACTCCAATGCCCTCATCAGCATGGTCAGATCTAAAGTACTCTCCCCAGCACTGCAGAGCACCCTACTTGCTGCCTTCTGTTGGAAAGAACTGGATTTCAGTCTTTGCAACATCTTCTTCCACCTTGAAGGGCTCTACTTTGTTCTCAGACATAGAAGGGGCGAGTGACAGTGAGAGAAAATCACCAATCTTTTCACCCCCAAGACCCATTTTGCCACCAGCTCCAGCGTTGGAATTATTCAAGCTTAGCTGCAAGTTGGGGGTCCGACCTCTCTCTCTTGTTTCTACCATTTTCTTCATGTCAGCAGTAGGAGTCTCACTTTTTTCAAATAGGTCTTCAAATTTGCGCTTAGGCTGATTAGCTGGATTCTTGTGCAACTGTTCCAAGGAGATCATGAATCAACGTTAGGATTTGATTGCAGTTAGGAATTTAAACATTTCTTCTTGCAATGAAGAAGGTTATCTCGTATTGAACCCAACAACCCCAACTTCTTCCCTCCCTTCTCTATGTCACAATGCTGCTAAAATGGTTGCCAAGTGTTCAAGAGATTACCTCAGGCCAATGTGGGGTCCCAAAATGAGGCTTGAAGCTACCATTGATGACTGTAGGACGATGCGAGTTAGGCTCATTCTGATTAGTGTTGCTGTCATGGTAGCCAAAGAAGGTGCTGCTGGTATGCCATTTTAAAGTAGAATCGGTGGAGGCCAGACTGAAAGGACTAGTGGTGGAAACGAGTCTGGAGTTACTACCGATCCAGTTGTAGCTTCCAATGGCCCTTGCGTTCGTTCCTTGTCTAATAGCTGTGTCGCCTGGTAGCCACCTTCTTTCCCCAGGAAATTGGTATGCTGCTCTGGAATTCAAATTTCCAGCGATTGCATTCCTCACATCAAGCAAATGGGATGTTGATGGCTGCCCATCTTTCCTAGAGGCCAGATCATGAAACAAAGCTCTCGCTTTTCCTTGATCCTTGATTGGATGAGTTCTTGATGACATTTGCTGGTTGAATGCCCAGTCTTGGTGCCTACTGAGATGGCAAGCAGAAGAGGAAAGTAGTTAGGAATTAGAGTGTATGAACGTAAAGCTGAAAACCGAAAGTCTGGTTTCTCTGACCTGGAATTGAAGTTCTTGAGATCATTAGTCTGCTGGGGTTGTGATCTTTGCAAAAGATGGTAGTACCTGTATTGCTCCAGTTCATTCCTCTGCGAGAAAAGGCCACCACTCTCCATTCTGAGGGGCTGACTTGAAACCGTTCTTTGGTAAAATAAATTGGAAATGTGATCTCTTGGCCGATTAGCATCCAGTAGTGATACCACTGCAGCAAAAGGTGGTAGCACCAGACTTAATGAGTTTTTTTTTTTTTTTTTTATAAAAAAAATATGAGTTAATTGAAACAAATCACGTTCATCTATAAAAAGTTAAATCTAGGGTGTAATAGCTTTGCCAAGACATCAAAAAAAAACATCCTCAATTTCTTTAGCTTCTTCAAAAGCTAAAGTTAGCTTCAACATAAATGATTATTATGGACAAGAAAGGATGTTATTCGAACTAGAAGGGATCATACTTAATACTCCAAGGTAGTTGTAAGAAGATCAAACGACGCTAAGCATTAAGTTGAGGCAACCATGATAACTATGTTTTTAAATTTCACATCATGATCAACTTCTTCATTCATGTATCATAGGAGAAAAGCTAGCAGCCAAGAATGGCAATCAAACCTGATGAAGGGAAGATGTTCTTTCCTTGCTCCAAATTATCTAGTTTTTTGCTTCGGTACATCTGATCCACAATGGAAATGCCAGTAATGATAAAAAAGGAGAAAAATAAATAGAAAATGTGAGTGGAAAAAGCCCATACACGAGATGGGAATTAGGACCATCTCTTGCATGTACCATTAAAGGGAAAGAAAAGAAAAAGAAGAAGAAAGTTTCGAGTTGGCTCCTCAGTTTACTTTTTCACCCTCTTTTATTACCTGCAAGTGACTCTTTACATGAGCGATACTCAGCCCCCTCACATTCATCATCTGAAGGACCAACTTTGGAGTTGCTCCTGCACCATCCACATCATTTTTAGAAAAAAAAAAAAAAAAAAATTGTTAATTACCATGAAAAGACTATATGTAAAAAAATAATAACTAAAAAGAAAAATTCTCTACTACTTTTGAATTGAAAACCCAAGGTTTGTTCTTCAACTTCCCTCAGCTAAAACAATATTAATCATAGGTTTGAATCAGGATGATCAGATAACTGAAGGATGCAAGGGAGAAAGTCTCACTTTCTTGACCGCCTAGCCTCTCAACAGCGTTAACAAAGGCAAGGTGGAGATCAGGGGTCCACCGCAGCCTTGGCATTTTGGATCTACGGTACTGCCTCACGGAGGTCGTCGGCTCCTCGCTCCCCTCGGCTGTCTTGCCGTTGTTGTTCTTGTCGCAGTTGTTATTCGTGCTGCTGCTGTCGCTAGAGCTCCTATGATCCTCACTCTCTGTGGTTCTCTCCCAATTTCCATCACCGTTCTCTTCCTTCTCTTCTCCTCCATTTTCCGCCACTTCCTCGTTGAGGTCAAGTGTTTGATGTGGCGGCGCCTTATCCTTCGCTGGTTGATTCCTCCCCACTCTCCTTTCTTCTTCGTCATGGATCTCCACCACCTCCTTCCCCCTCTCCCCTCCCATCTCCATCTCTCTCATCCTCTCTACCTTTATTATCCTTTGGTCAGATGGATGTGGAAGAGAGGAAGGTGCGAGAGAAGACTGAGGAGATAAATAAAAAAAAATCGTCATTATTATAATTACTAGTGATGAGAATAATATTAAAAGAGAAAACAGCAGCAGGGAATGATAAAATTATGGTGGGAAGACAACAATATTCCTTACATTGACCATTTTTTAATGGTATAATACCTCTCTCTCTCTCTCTCTCTCTCTCTCTCTCTCTGGGGAAGGGAACAGTGAGTTGGGAAGGGAGGGGGAAGGGGCTAAGAGCATGGTGGCTACATGTCAATACTTATATTCACGGTAAATGTTGGAAGCTCCAGTATATCCCACGTAGTCTTTTTATTTTTTTAAACAACACTGCCCACGTAGTCAGCCTATCCTTACGGCCCAGCTTATGCTGTATTTAGGCTTAATAACATCAATTATGCCACCGCTGCTACTGTTAGAAAATAAAAATATCAACTTGAGATTAGACTCGACGATAAGTTAGATCCTTCATCCATTGCCAAAAGCTTTATTTGTACCATTGACCACTCTATCTGAGAATGTGGCATTGGCACTGAAATTATTTGCTTAATTTCACCGAGTGTTGCGGGGGAAAACGAAATTTAGCAACGTAATGCATTCAAATAAATTTAATTTTCTGATAAATTAGTTAATAAGAAGATAAAGCCAGAATGAATATCCAAGATTTCTTCTAGAATATTTACAATATTCTCCCATGGTACAGTACTAGTGCAGTGAATGAAATTCCTGCGTTTACGATGTTAGCAAATCTGTGGATTTGTTTCATGTAGCCAATTATTATAAAAATACGAAGATAGCTATATGATTAAGGATTGATACTTGGTATATAAGGATCTACAAAGTTGCCAAGAACTTCAGGATTCTTTCTTTGTAACAGTTACAGCCTCAATCTGTGCAGCTAATTTACATGACTGCTCAATAGCATTAATTTTTCACCTTGCAAAAAGCAAGAGTTTACTATTTTGTCTTCTGCTTAAATAGTGATTTGCTTTCATATTGTTATCTATTCAAAATATTTTGTGTGTATTGGAGGGATTCTTACTTTTCTTTGAATATTTTCAGAGCAATAGGTCATGCAGGATTTGGGCTACTCGTAAAAGAGAAGTTTTTAGATACAGAGCTCCAATGAATCCTTCAGATTATATTAGATATTTTCTAAAATTTTAATATGTTCTTAATTTAGTTAAATATTTATGTTTTGATTAGATGTAGACATTAGATATGGGTCATGGTTGCATTTGAATTTTGGTGCGTGTGTGACGTATAGGTTTAAGGACTTGATCGCCCTTATATTAAAAAACCTTACTTTCTTTTATATTATTAAGATAATCTACATATATCGAGATTTTATATACTTCATCATTGAACATGGGTCAAGTCATATGATCGAACGTAGAAAATGACAAGATGCTTCGAGAAAAAATTAAATATTCTTCATCATTTTATCTAAATACCTTCTTAATCAATGTAAATAATATTATTAGCACAACATTAATTCAAACGATAAGAACCGTAAGAGCTAGTTGCAATCATATTGTCATTAACAAGGACATGTTTCAAAATGTTCTTTTTTTTTTTTTTTTTTTTTTTTTTTTTGTAGTAGGTAGCTATATGGGACAAATCTGATTCCTTTTAGACGTTACGTACGACACCCCACTCGCATCGCAATTTTGAAATGGCTGTACCTTTGCCAGTCCTTGGTGATACCAAGAACCAAGTGCTCATAAGAGAGGGGTATCATAGCATTTTCCAAAGAATTATGCCTTTCTGTGAAACAATAAGGCATCATATTTAGCAGTTCTGACGTGATTCTCTTCCCGCGACATGAGAAAGAGGGTTCACCTCCGAACCACCCGGCAGTAACCAAGGATAGGATAAAAAGAGTCACGGGTCAAGGTTGGTTTTAGAGGAAGGAATAAACAATACTCTAGACTTCCAAGAATCTCCATTCTCCTCTTTTGAGCCTGAGATCGATGTCCACGAGTTTGTAACCTCATGTGACCTCTCTCCCTCGTGCTCATCCGTGATTGGCTTTATTAGCTGACCTCGGTTGGTAGTTGTTACATAACCAAATGAAAGACCAATTGCACCAATACCTGGTAACTTTTTCGTAGGTTCACTTCCAAAAGTATTGCATAAAGCGTTGAAAAGTTTGTGTGGCACGTGTGATCCAAGTTCCTTAAAGGGTTTCTTCTCGCATGAGCTCCACAACTCCCAAATGTTAAGATTGCGAAGGTCAAAATTCACTGAAATCATCAGTTTTAAACCTTTTTTGTAAGAAGGAATTTTCAAATCTTATCATGAGTTTGAATTTTTTTTTTTTTTTTTATTTGTTTAGAGAAAACCATCTGCTGGATTCGGTGATTACAATGTCTACCAGACCCAACCAACAAAAAGAAAACCCACTCACTACCGGAGTAAACCATCCAAATAAAGAATGACTCCCAGAAGAACTAGACCTAAAGAACCATGTGGAATGACCTATTGGTTTTTTTCTATAACAAATGACCCGTTGGTTAGACCTCCAAAAATGGGGCAGAGTCGGATAGCAACAGGTCAACCATGGTGGATTTGTATCTAGCCTTTGGCTGCGTTTCAAACTTATTCCGTCAACATGTCCCAATCATCAACAACCAATATAGTTCATATTCATTTCATTCACACTCTTAATTCTTCCCAACATCTGTTTCGCTGAATCCACTAAACACAACCATTAAGGGTGCATGTCAGTTTAATCCAACTATCTTGTGCTACGAAACTGAGCCCATAATTTATACAGTGGGGTCTGATATTGTGGCAACAGCAGGTCGACTAGCTATGTTTCCAGTTTTAATATCGTTCCATTGTTCCCACTAGTCATAAACCCATGGCAATCGATCAAAATAAACAACACGGTCCTCCTTAGATTAAAGAGCAGAAGATGATGGCCGGAGCTTGTTTGGATGGAACCCAGTTTCGTTTAAACTCTATGAGCTATTGCATGATCCCACTAACGCAGCAGGAAGTGGAAGTGTCCGACATCAGTAACTAGCACGGAATAAAACAATGGTAGTTGGCAGGTCGTAGACGCAAGTGGAAAGCATAGAGTCTACGAGTATCTGACAGGGATCGGCCATGCAAGACGAAGTTATAGGACACGAGCCTTGGACTGGTCGTGCAGGCATCCATGGCGGATTTATTTTAGAAACAGGTGAGGTTAAGGGGGAGTGAGTCATGACAGCATCGATGGCCTCATCTTCCATTGTTTCTTGTGGACTTCTCAGTACTCCAAGTCTACATGTGTTACGCGTTGGGATGATAAATTAGTCCCTCAACTTCTCCCGACCGTGGACTTCGGTGACTCAGACTGGTAACGGCCCGCCACTTGTCGAGCAGTGAAAATTACCACAAGGTATTTTATATAGATATAGTAGTCACATTAGAGAAGGATATGCCTGGCTTTTACTGGGGTTGAAGCATACCCTTAGAGGACCGAGTGCAATTCGACCTGCCACTATGGCCGCCATGGAGACGATAAGAGTGAATGGGCGATAAGATATGACCCCCGGAAGAATAGGCTAAGAGGAGGCTCTAAGATGTCACTATATTCTTTATATATATATATATGGCTAAGTCTCATATCCGATCGCTTTTTACATCTTTATATCCATATAAATTTTAAAATCATCCTCCTTTTTCATCTTTAGGATCCATGATCTATGTGAATTTAACAATGAAAAGAGCGAACAGATTTCGACTTATCTACATGCGAGCATAGCCAAGCATACTCTATATATATATATATATATATATATATATATATAGTTTTAAATGGTTTACTTCTTCATTTTATTAAAACGGAAAAAAAATATAATGTTTAAGTAAAAGAATTTTACCCCATGCTATCTTAGGTGAGTGAAAGAACTAAGATATCTCTATCTCCCTCAATTTCGATCTCAATGAACTTCAATAAATACCTCCATCGAGAATTTAGTAGGGTTGTGCAAAGATTAGGTCAGATTAGTTTAAAGATTTTTTATAATCTAATTGATTTGAATCAGTTTCTTAAAATTGAAAGTAAGATCAAACCGACTAGCCTAATAAAGTGAACCAAACCGAATTAGAAAATTTGGTTTGATTTCGATTTGGTTTATCGATTTGCCTACATCTACTTTAAATACTATGAAATTGATTTCCATAGCAAAATTTATGTTTGAATAACAGTATAGTTATTTACAATAAAAAATAATATACTTCTCACAGTTCAATTATTTATACATACTGCAGCATTTTAATTTTTTTATATATACATAATGCAGTTTGATTTATGTTAATTTTTTAAAAATCTAAATAGATACTAAACCAATTTCTTCGATTTTAGAAACTTTTAAAATTTAATTTAAATCAAATCAAAATCATTTTTACAATTTAGTATGTTGCTATTTTCCACGAATTAGAATCAACTAGCCTTTTCTCTTTTAGTTAAATATGGACTCAGCTTAAATGACGGATGTCATCACCTTAAAATCTTAGTAGTCAGAATCTTTTATATAAAATAATATAATTATCTCCAAATCTTCTCAAATCTCAAAGCCAGATCCGCTCTACAAGCGCTTCCTTAATTAAAGTATTTCTAAAATTCCCTCTTTCCTGCGTTGCACTTGCAACTGCGAGTAGGGCTAAAGACCCAACTTCAAAGATCAAAGACCTATGCAAGTGAGCTCCCATGTGGTTCCTGGCAGGAGATCAGGTTAGCAGATCAGTAAACTCTCCCCCTAGTACATAGAAGATGGAGTTGAAAAACCAAAAATGGTTGGAATTATAAATGAGTGAGATTCCTCTCTTGTCCTTTTCCCCATCCATTTCCTAACCATCCAACAACTTCCTTTCCATGGTGTTCAGATGGTAAAAGACAAACGTCAGGGAATTTAGAACATTTGCGGTTTCGTACTCGCATGTGATGGACGGATGTCTTCTCATTGATCTATTATTATAATAAACTTAAGGTGTCATCTTATTAGAGGCCAGACCTCGGGAGAAGAAAAGGTCAACAAGGTGAAGGAATCGTTTCAGTGGATTAGGTGATGGAAGGAAGCTTCAAACTGGGCTTGGTGGCAGTGTGGTGCTTTTTTAAGTAAACACACTGAGAAATTGTATAAAAGTAGTACATATAGGGATTGAAGGGAAGGCAGGATCAGATGCTACTCTGCATCTATGTGGAAGTTTGTGCACTTTGTCTTACTCCTTCGTTTTCTGTATTTCGAAACCATATTTTCTTTTTATTTTTTTAATCACTGTTACTGCCATGATATTTGTTTCAAGGCATACCAGGTACATGTTGTTTGCCAACTATTATCATGAGTGCTGGCTCATGTTAAACGATCCAAAGCTTATTTGAAATCTATTCTAATTTTATTATTTTTAAAAAAATTTAAAAATTTTAACTCTAGCTGCTCAAGATTATGATTATGAATTCAATCATAATCATTTTTATTCTTCTCTTTCATTTTCTTTTTTCTTTTCATCTCATTTGATAATATTCACAAGTCCTCTTATCGCAATATCTACAATAAAATAGATGATAAAAGTATACACTAATCATAAATTAGAAAAATAAATACATAAAATTACATTCAAATCCTAAGATGAAAACCTAGCAGTCTTTTAGAAATTGATGAACTCACTACACTCGTCTTCTAGATATTGACTGAATAAAATATTTTTTATTTTAAATAAACAATTACAATCAATAACGAATGATAGAAATATACATTATAATCATATATTAAAAAATAAAACAAATAAAATCACAGCCCTACCCTAAGATGGAACCCTGACGATCTCTCCTTTTTCTGATCTTAAAGAAAGGAGGAGTCAAGAAGATGAACTCGCATACTTATCTTCTCAATATTGATTGAACAAAATTTCTTTTATCCTAGATAAACATTTACAATGAACAATTGTTTTATTCTATAGATTCTAATTCTGAGGAACAAAATTAAAAATCTAAACTGATTCCAATTTTGAAGTTTGGATGAATCAAACGACAATAATAGGAATCAGTATGATTCTGATTTCGATTCGCATGTGAACAAATAGATGGAGAGAATGAGCAATTCTGATTCTCATTCTAATTCCAATGTCAAGCCAATTGAACTTCTAGTTGACAAACAGGCAGGTTGACCAACCAACAGCTTAATCATAAATCAAATAATATAAATAAAATCAGATGATTAATGTAAAGGATAGGATGCTTTCTTTGATTAAGTTCTTCTTGCCTTGCTGAAGCAAAGGGCTTAAAGGCTAACCATTTATAATGTACATGAAAAGCCAGCAATGATCCCATCATAATCTTAATCAAATACAATAAAATTAAGTTAGAAATTATAAATAATTAAACAAACCTTAAGAACAACAATTGAAAGGCCAGCAGTGAGCTTTATTGAGCTTAATCGGACAAGCCTCTCTTGAGAAACAAACTAAAAGCTAAATGATACAGAGAAACTGAGCAGAATGATTGCTTATAGAATGTAGATCTGGAGAAGGATGATGATTGCTTTGATTGTTTTCCAACATGTATAGTTCTTGATGGAGAGCCTCCCCCTTCCTTGAGTATGTCCCATTTTGCTGATGATCCTCAATGTCTATTAGCTCCTACGCTTTCTTCAATGGCTTCAGCATATGATAATCATGGTATGTCACCTCCTTATTTCTTTCTGCTTCCTTAGTCCTTATCCTGATGACTACCTTGAGTTTATCTTACGTTTAGCTGCAAGTGGCCTTAATCTCTCTTAACTAGCTGATCATGCCAAGACTTGCTATTACCCCTGGCTTTGGACCTAGGCTAACCCATTCACCTATTTCGGTCACAACGTCCTCATTTCTTTCTAGAGCCTGCAATTTCTACCAGCAGTTATCTATTTCAATGTCATTTTTTTCCTAAAAAAAAAAAAAAACCCATGGTTGGGGGTAAGGTAGTGCTGAGAAGGAAAATCATGGAGCCTCAAATTACTGTTCAATTTTTTCCTAAACATTTTCAACCATTAATATATATATATATATATATATATATATATATATATATATATATATATCTTCATGCTTAGTTGATGACCTCATCTATGGTCGCTGGCGATGCTACGCTGGCCCACTTATATTTCCCCATGCATGAATTGATTGGCATGATTACAAGGGGGTGGTTGAATCATGTTATTGGTGCCAAGGTGAACTTGACATGGGGAACCGAGCAGGGGTATGAGCGAGGTGTTACAGCATTCTCCTTGTTGAAGATTGATGTAAATCATGGAATATTAATCACTACATATAATAGCTCAATCTAATAATATTTGCACACAGAGTTATTGAAAAAATAAATCGCGTGAACCTCAGATGTATGAACAACACAATATGTTGCACTGGACCAATATTCGCTTTACATCTTACACCATTTTGTTTTTCAAAGACTACGAATAAGAATGCTAAAGCGTCTGTGACTTGTATTAACTTGCAGCAGCTCTAACCACTGGAGGGGATCCAACACGAATGGCAAAGTTCATACACGTACGTCCCTCTCCCTCATGGATGTACGTATCCCCAATGGAATAATACAGTCACATACCATGCAAAATAACTGCAGGTTGTGCACAAGAGCGGAGAGAGAAGAGTAAGATTGTGTTTGATTTTTAAAAATATTTTAATTTTAATTTTTTAATCTTTAAAAAGTATGTTCGATAGGTAAAAATAAAAATTATTATTTTATTATAAATGATGCATTTCAAAGAATAGATGAATTTTTTTATAAAAAAAAGGCTGATTACTCCAAAATTTTCAAGTTTTTTTTTGCCTTTATTTTTTTTATTTTGATAAAAAACATCATAAATATTTTTAAATTATTTTATTTTTTAGTTATATTTTTAAAAGAATTATTTTTTTCGATTATTGATTTTTTTTAAAAAAATATTTTTATAAAAATAAAAATAAAAATGAAATTATTTTAAAAAATCAAATATATTTTAAATTTTGTGTGCAATGGATAGACATCTTTATCCTTTAGCGCGAACGTAAGCGTGGGAGCTGACATTTGATTTCTTTAATGGTGGTGGGAGAATCTCGGGAGGGAAAGGCTTGCTGACGGCGACATCTTCCGCTCGGTGATATCTAATCGATTCGTGTCGTCAGAGCCAAAAAAAAAAAAAAAAACAACATAAACAAACAATGAGAGCCGTGGCGACCAACTGAACCCCGTTGAATTTAGCTGGAAGCCAGCAGGGTGTAAAATTTTTTTATTTGTGAGTGTACCTTCGTTGCTGTTATGCATGGTGAAGTAGTGCGGTTCGATACTACCACACACGCAACGCTCAAGAAATTTGGCATACTTGGGAGGAGGCATATCAGGAGATTTTTGACGAAGGAAGTACATATTAGACAATGTAAAAAAGCTCAAGTAAAAGACAATGTCAAGAAAAAGCCTATCCATCCATCCATCCATCTATCTATGACAAAGGAGAAAGAAAGATCTATCTAATCTCCTCCATTACATTTATACACAGCTCTACTAGTAAAGTATCAATCACCTTTTATCTTATAATTCTCTGGATGGCTTGATGATGAACGATATGCTAATTATCAATGAATATATCTCTAATTCTTTTCGAGTAAATATTCAACCTGCCCATATAGAAATGTTGGGTGACTTAGAGAGCGAAGATTCAACATTTAGATGTTGAGGAATCTATAGATTGAAAGTTCAATTTGTTTGCACATAAAAGTATAAACTAAAGGGTTGACATTTTGGCTTATAGAATTCAATTAACTTATGAAGTTGATGATGAACATCTTTAGTTTTCTTACATGTAAGCAAAGGAGCCAGCTTACTTTTTTTTTTTAATATAAGATTTGAGATATAGAACCTATCACGATTAAAGCAATGCAAATAACTTATTTCTTCCCCTCATAGCATGAATAATTCTTTCACTCCTCATAATATACTCAAATATCCTTGAAAAAGTAATTTCTTTGATTTGTTTCATTTAGCTTTCATTCTGTGTAATTCTCTTTCAACTAGAAATTGTAAAAAGTCTCTTACTGAGGTAAAAAGATCAAACATTATTTATTAACTTAATCAAACTCATTCATCAATCCATTAAATTTGGCATAGCAATGACTTGATTAATTTCTTAGAAAAGCCGTTAAGTTTTTGTTTTTTTACAACAACTTGCACATTATAAAGGGAGTCGGAAGATGGTGTAATTGTAAATCACCTACCAAAACTGAATGGTTTCCATTTGGGTCTCTGGGTATCCTCTAAAAAGAACATATAATATATCTTATAGCCTGGAGGAACCGACTGGACCAATATGTTCTCCTTTTTGATTATATCTAATGAAAAGAATATAATCGGGCACCAAAATAATTATGCATCCTCTCATTGTAGCGTCTCCACCTGCCAACTAACTACGGTGAGCTAAAAAAAATAAAAGAGTGAGAAGAGTTGGAATTTTGAAGCCTTGGAGGCCATGACCATATGTTTTATGCCCTCCACACGAGGGCAAAAGTTTGGTAAAAGAGAATGATGTTTATGCAATAAACCTTCAAAATACAACAATCATCAATGTCTACAAAAAATCTTGTTACTTTTGTGTTAGATTGAGCGTTGGTTCGATCCATCCCATTAGTCCTAATCCTTTATTTCTATTGAATTTGGTTCAATCCCTCCTATTGGTTTAATTCCCTATTTCTAGACCTCTTCATGTTGGATAGACACAGCTCCAATCATTAGACACTTAACTAGAATTTAAAAGTTTTTATAATTTTTTTAAAATTAATTTTCCTAGTAGGGTCACACATCTTAACCATTCTGATCAATGCAAGAAGCCTTGGTTGGACCTTTTATTTTGAAAATTTCCTTACATATTTGCTAAAAACTCTCCATAGATATAGGCAATTGATATGATCTAACCAGGGTGCCACTTGCCAATGCCACCAAAATGAAGCTCCAAGAATATATAATTAGGCCCAAATAACACTTAAAAGATGTCTTGTCATTAAGTGGTTATCACCCAAGTGCTCGTACCTTTGTGCACACTACTAACTCAAATTCTATGATTATAGCATTAGGTTTCCTAGTCTTAAGTTATGATAATTGCACAAAAACTGAAGTGCTCTGTACTAAAGCCATGAGTCTCTATTTATAATTGTTGTAACACGTCCTTTCCTATCTAATGGAAGGTTGCCAAGGTATCCTTTCTTATAAAAAGATGTATCCTTTCCGAATGGATAAATGGATAAATTTATTCATTCGTTCCAGTATCTCCCACTCGAATAAATTTGCCTAGTCACTTACCATATTATGGTAATATCTCTGGATCCAATGCCTTTACAATTATTATGGTAATGCATCACTTCTAATAATTATTAAGGTAACGATCTCATATCCCCTAATTAATTTTAGTTTCCATGATAATTGTTTAATCACTCAACATGACTCTATCGGTTTTCACCAAGGAGTTCTACTAACTGAGCTTTCCTAGGACGTCCCAAGCCAAGCCATATTCGTTAGACTTTTGCTAGTTGTTTATTTCAAGCATTCTCAAAATCCATCCCACCTAAGTGATTACTCAATCCCATCTTTTCTACATGTACTCTAAATCTCTCCATAGTCAATTCTTTTATCATAAGATTGGCATCATCTCCGGGAATGTAGTCAACCTTTATTTCTCTTCATCCCATTATATCTTCTGTATAGGGATAATGCACATCAATGTATTTGCTTTTTGAATTATTTATTCCACTTTTTATTAAAGAGATGGTAGACTTATTATCACAAAGCATATTAACTGGCTTATTTGGTATGTTTCAGCTTTAAATCTTTAATAAAGCGACGAACCCAAACTACGTATGATGTCCCTCTGTTGCATGCAACATATTGGGCCTCCATATTGTATTTGGCAACACTTGTCTCTTTCTTATTTGACCAAGAAACTGCAGCCCCACCAAATAAGAAAACATGACCGCTCATGGACTTATGATCTTCAGTATCTCCTACGAAATCTGTATCAGAGACTCCTCAGACGACAAGATCACCTTTTCCATAACATAGCTTTAAATATCCTCTCAATAGCACGTCAATATTATTTACCTAGGTTGGTTTGGAGCCGATTAACTTATCTTAGCACATAACAAATATTAGGCCTAGTTAATGTCATGACATACATCAAACTTCCAATTGCCTAAGCATATGGAATATTTTTTATTTCTAATCTTTCTATATCATTTTTAAGACATATGGATTTATTTAAGTATTGTCCTTCACCCACTAGTATGGATAATGCCTTGCAATTATCCATCTTAAATCTCTTGAACACTTTCTCCAAATATTTAGTTGAATCTAGATAGAATAATCCAGCATCTTTGTCTTTGGTTATATAAATTCCTAAGACACAAGACGCTTCTTTTATATCTTTGATCTAAAACCGTATGCTTAGATATGATTTTATCTTGTTAATCATATCCATATTATTTCTAACCAATAATATATCATCCACATAGGGATGATATAGCTACTTTGCTCTCATTTTCCAAAGACATACACAGTAATAAAATCTGTTTACTTCATGTCCAATTTCTACGATTGCTTTATGAAAAGTGAGATACCATTTGATTGTTTGAGACCACATGACTTTTTCAACAGATAGACTTTATTCTTTTGATCTTCTTTAATAAATCCCTTGATTGTTCCATATATATTATCTTGGCTAATTCTCTATTCAAGAATGTTGCTTTAACATCCATTTGGAACAACTCTAGATTCGTTTCAGCTATAGTAGCCATTTAGGATGATGACATAAGGTTTTCTAGTTTTAAGTTGTGATAATTGTATAAAAACTGAAGTGCTATGTGCCAAAGCCTTGTGTCCCTATTTATAGTTGCTATAGCCTTGTGTCCCTATTTATAGTTGCTATACGGAAGCATAAGAGGACACATTCCTTCTATTTAATCGAAGGTTGAAAAAAATGCATCCTTGCTTATGAAAAGATGAATTCTTTTCCAACGAATAAATTTATTCATTCATCACAATGTACTTGTATTGTTGATTGCTTTTGCTTCCTAAGCTAACAATGTATAAAATGAGATTTTGTCTACCCATGTCAATATTTTTTGTTGCTAGCCTATAAAACATGCTCATAAATAGGAGTGACAATTTATGATCCAACCTGCTAATCCAACCAGTAAGCAACCAGTAAGCAATCTGCTTTGAGCATATTCATGTTTGTCATTAAGTTTAGATCATAAACAAGCCATTCTATTTAACCTCGGCCTTTTTATTGAACACCTAATTTGTTTAACTTATTTTGAATTATTTAATAATTAAATCAGATCATGACCTAACCTCTTCAACCCATTTAAGACTCATCAAACCTGTTTAAAACCTACTTCACTTGTTTAATCCTACCTGCTTTGCATATTTTAAACCCATTTAATCCATTAAAAATCTACTAAACCAAATTAATCTGTTTGATCTGATTTGATTTGTTCAATAAATAGATTTTACGGCCGAGTCTTGTTACTTATTTAATAAAAAAAATCAGGTTAAGATCTAAAGTTTTGACTGGTTTAATAAACAGGTTGGATTGACAAATTTTTGTTCTGACTCATATCCAACCTGTCCCCACCGCTACTCTGAAATAATCATAGCTCAAAGTTCTAAAAGTTCTGGTAATCCAAATTTCATCATAGGGCAAGGGGAAGAAACAACCTTAGCATACCCGTCCGTGCAAAGGAACTATAACTTTCAGGCCCTGTCAAACAGCAAATGTTTGTGCTTCGGTCTGTTCCAGAAACTAGACTTCCAAACAACATATAGATTCGGATAATATTTAGTAGTGCTTCAGAGCTCTCCCCAGTGATTTTCTTTTTTTGAAAATTCAGGACTAAAATTAAAAAGGCTAAAACGACTCCCATTTCCTAATACATCTCCATTAATACTCCAAATGCCACATGCAAGACTACAGGATGGACTTCATTTGTACAGCTGACGTGCTTGACAGATAGAGATGACTAAAGCACGAATCCAGTTTAGACCCCAAATCATCTCTTTTAACTGCAAAGCACTGGTTTTAATCCATATAGAAGGAAGTGAACTCAGGATAATAGCCACACAGATAAGACAATGGATGTCCACAGCAATGACAAGTAACCTTCTTTTCAGACTTCAACACTTAAACGATGTGATGATATTTAATTGACAATTTGAATAAGATCAGATTACTGTAAATGAGATATATAATGTTCAGACATAAAGATCATAATTGGAAAAACCAACTTGGTTAAATGACATAGTGTACAATTATTCTCAACCAATTGATCTATTCAACACAGATAATTGTCCAGAATCTCCATTCAATAGGAAAACCTCCAGAGGGATGTATGATGAGGTTGATGATACGAACCTAGTTGATGACTGCAAAATTTTGCTTCCTTTAGGACACTGAATGGTAAGGACACGTGGTCCAGTTCGCATCTTCCAGATCTGCCAAGCACACACATTCAACTCAGTGTATATGAAGAATGGATGAACTATCAAGACATACCAGTCTCATACACATAAGGTCAAAAGTTACGCATCTTCCAAAGTATTACACATCATCTGACCTGCAGAAGCATGGTACTTGCAGATAGTGGTGTAGGAAAAATAGCTAGCCCCACCATCTCTAAAAGTAACTTTATTGTACAATATTTAGAACTTTGGTCAAGCCTCAATCCATATTTTTTTTTAAAAAAAAATCATTTTGAAATGTTCTGCATCTCTTGTTTTCCAATTATGACAAATTTAAGAGATTTTGACAGTGCATCTAGTAAAGTATATTAAATGTGTTCCACAATATTACATAAATTCTAGTCTCATAAAACAAACGATAGAGTATTCATTGTACCTACACAGACTTAATTTTATAGCATAAGCATCTATATTTCTCAACAAACAATGTGATTAGTTCAAATAACACCTGCAGAACTTCATTTAATAGCCAGTCCACCTTATATCACCAACCAGCAGCCTTCACTGTTGTAATTCATATTAGCAACCAGCATCTACAGCTCTTCTTGTGGGTATAACACAAAAAGCTTATTATTCATGTAGAAGCAAGCTCGTGTAAGGGAGCCAACGCCAGGATTCATGTTAAAGAAAATTGATAGAGGGGATATTCAAAAGTGATGAGGTATCGAAATTGATAAGGCCGATCAATTAGATTTAGCTCTTGACAAGGATGAATCATGGAAAGAATTGAAGTTTTGATGGGTAAGACGTAACATCATCCAATATTCATGGCCAATGGTTTGTATTAGAAGGAATGTTTTAACTGTGGAAGAAAATTTAACCAGGAACCAAGAGTATAGAATAATCTTTTTGATCCTTTGTTTGATTTAACACTATTATACAACTAGCTTAACATTCTTGCACGTCGTTAAATATTACAGCACAACTAAGTGAGACTGTGTTGATGCATACAATTTGAGCAAATTAGCATATGATTGTCTGAGATAGTAACTGCACTCTGACACGTATGTTAAAACTCACACAAACAATGAGGTTTAGTCTAAAAGATGTGTTAAAATATCAAGCAAGCATGCTCATGTTAACACTAGCAAACCATCATAATCATATTGCATCCATGACCATGTGACAAAGTATATTGCTACACCTCACTCTCCATTTAGTTGATCATTCAAATGCATATTGGTGGCTGTTATTTGTGCGGACAACGCCATATTAGTGGACTTAAAATAAGATTGAAATGACGGATAATCATAATTAATGGACAAAGATGGGTATGAAATGAAATTTAGTGAAATGCTGATGGAAATAGGGCTTCAGCTAAAATCAACAAGGTACCTCCCTCTAAGTCATCATATTCCATGGGAAAGATCTACCAGGAAAAAAAAGAGGAGGAATTCACAAAGGTGTACCTTTGGTGTGGCATTGGTCACCGCATGTGTAATTGTTGCATGCAATATGAGCAAAAGTGCGCCTTTATGCATGCAGATCCATGGATATCAGGAAAAATGAAGCAACCAAGTTATGCACGTCATGACTAAACAAATTCTATCTCCTTTATGCATCTAGTTCAACACTATGTTGTATTTTGGGTGTTTGCCATAGATTATTGTGTAGGCGAATGACAATAGAATGTGCTACATCCAAAGAAAGTGGAACCTGAAAGGCAAATGACAATAGAATGTGCTACTCTTATCTGAGCCAGAAATAGCAAGTATGCGAGATCTGGTAGGCATGAAATGGGTCTAGGATTTCATCATGTATTAGATGAGCATGTAGTAATTAAGATGCCAAGTTAAATTTGTGACAAAACTAAGAACATATCTTGATCATAGTTACAAGATAGGAAGATTTTGACACAGCCTGATACGGGGTGAACTACAGCAAAACCAAGTTGGTCTAAATAATGTCCCAAAAATTCCAAAGATATCCCCTACAAAATGAGCAACAGGATGGCTCATGAGTTTGTCATCACTTTGTCATCACACCTAACGGAGCTTATCTGAATATGCGTGCTATGTCAAATGGTACTTGCATGAATGCAAGTATTGTAAGTGCAAGATTCATAAAATGAACCGCTAACCATGAAGGCATTAAGCTTACTAGCTATCGCTAGAAGTTTAACAGCCAGTACATTGCATGTTCTTTATTAAGGTCAAGATATTATTCCAAGTTGAACAATTGCATGTCAGAAAAGAGCTTGTAGCAATTGCAGATTGTCTACAAATGTTTATAAGTTTGATTTATAATAATTCATTTAATTACTCAAAAGCGATACAACTCATCCAGCTTTTACATCATTAACACCAAAAGAAAAGAATATTTTGTAAACAATCCTTGAAGAAAATCTTTTGTTTTTCGACATAGGACACTATTTATTTCCTTTTTTAACTTGGTAATCATGGAATAGTAATGTGGATATATATTCTTTTTCATTCATTAGTGTTGAAAAATAGAGTTCGGTGAAAGGAAACATGAAAATCATGATGTGAGGGTCTAATTTGTACCTCAATTATCCCTTTGCGAGGTGCATGAATTGCCAGACACAAGCAATAGTCACCTTTTGTATGTTCATAGTAAGTGGAACTTGATGCTTTATCTCTATTTACTAGCATCTCGATGAACAGACAGCATGCATCACGGTACCCCTAAAGAGAGAAATATCTAGTGTAACATCAGTAAAATAAAATTTAAAAAAAAGATATTAATGTTAAAATAATGCTCAGGGAGAACCTTCCATAACCGCACAACAACAAGTGCCTGCGTGTCAAGTAACAGGATACGACCAAGAGAATCTGTGATGGCAGCCAATGTACCACCCGGGGACAATGTGAGTCTCTCTCCCTTCCTTGGGGGATCTTTCAAACATGTTAAAGGAGATGCTGCAACAAGTTACACTACCAAAAATAAGTCGACATTCATTTCTCATAGATAATTGGAAAAATAAAAATGATGGAGTAGTAGCACCTCTATATCTTAATCCACCAACACAAAGTACAATGTAATAGATGAATTTAAAATTTTGAGCTTGCATGCAAGTAACCATAACCATAATGTAACCACCAAGCCTTATCGCAAATATTTGGTGTTGGCTTTATAGATTCATAGTTTGACTTGTTTTTAGTACTGGCTGTCAACATTATGACCCTTCACCTCCCTCATCCATGCTTGGGACTGCCAATGACAGCATTTGCATTCAAAAAAATGATTCATAAGTCAAACTTGAGAAAATGTTTCACCAGCCACCTACTACGTTTTTCCAGAGTTGGTAAAGATGTGAGGTTCGAATATAAGAATGGAGGAAAAATAAGTAAAAGTGGAAAAGGAAACCATTCAAAAAGAAGGTAGAACATGGGCGAGAAAAAGAATGGGGTTTGTTGGAGATATTCCCTAGAACTAGAAAAAGTATTTTCCGACACATCCTTCCTCAAGAGTTGATCCATGTATTGGACAACACTTAAAGAGTGATGTGCTAATTGGTCAGTGCAATATCCTACGTAACATACAGTCAACCAAAAATAAAGACTAATAAACTGATAACCAAATTAGTTTCAGCAATTTGAAGATTTAAAATCCAAATCACATCAATTTTTAGATTTCAGAGCTCCTACTTATTCAGTATCTGATATAAAATCAGATTATTTACTCATATAGAATTGTGCCCAAGAGCAGATTACAATATACAGAGTCATCAACGCTGAGATAAACAACAAGAGCAAATGTACATATATGGAACATTTTAGGGACTTGTGGAGGATGGTCTGCAACATGGATCAGACTGGTTCACAAGACCATAAAAAAGTGAGTATAGAGCATAGGACAAGAAAATTATACCAAAACTTTAGTTGATCTAGTTGGTGAAAGAAGATCTAAAAGAAGAGACTCCTAACAACCTAGAAGAGAAAATAAAGGTTCTTGGATGTCCATAAGGAAAGATTGAAGGGATCTTTTAAAGTTCAATCTTCGGAAATCCTATTAGTCTTAAAATGGTGATCTATTTAATAACCTAAGATCTCGCCCAAAAAAACTAGCTAGAAGTTATTATTTAGTTCGTTGGCCTTATTTAAGCACCCAAGATTAGGGGTGGCAATGCTTACCTGTTTAACTCATTTAACTTGATTCAATTTGTTGTAAGTCAGATCGAGTTACCTATTTAATAAAATGGTTAAATTTAGGTTTGAATTTTTGATTGATTAAATAAATAGATGAAGTTTAGGCTAACAAAATATTAATCTAACATGTATTCAACCCAACTCAATTGCTACCCCTACCCAAGATCTCTTCAACACATGACCAATATATAGCAAAAATGAACACATGCCCATACAAGTCCTTATGTACTCTCACTATTTAAGCCCTTGATAACCTTGCCAGGTGAAGAATCCAATCACAAACACAGAAATGCTATGATTGGCTTATGGTTAGCTCCAAAAGGGTCTATATTATAGTAACCTCTTGTCCACATGGACTGTGGGCAGGGTCAGATTTGACACCATTTATGAAAACTCAGGACCACACTTAAAAAGGTTGGTTAGAAGTTAAATTTCGGATCCTCGGTTCTGTCTAAATATCCATGATCGTCTAAGCACACAAATAATATGTAAGACTAAACCCACACTTGCACAAATCCTCACACCATCCTTGTTAGCTTTAACATCCTCATCAAGCAAGGGTCTAAATAGAAACGTAAATACTACAATTACTAGTTAACATTAAAAAGGGTCAAACCTCATTGTCCCCCATAAACATAGATTGTAGGGCTCTAGTTAGGGTTAAAAGTGGATCAGATAATATCCGCTTGGATCTGTTGTTGTATCTAAATCTATTTGGATATGGATACAAATTTGAGCATCTGACTAATATCCATATTCATATTCATATCCAACAAAGAATAACAAACAGGGATGTGGATAGACAATTATCTAATCCATATCCAAATGTTTGATTCTTGCCATAATTCTATTTAATTTTATATAGCACTCATAAACTTTTAAGAAAAATAAGTGACCATAGTAATATGGTATTGATTTAATTTGCCTTCTACCTAGTGATGTCTTTAATTTAGCGATCAAAAATTTACCTCCAACTTATATCTATATTTATATCTATACTTCTAATATCCAATTTGTATCCGTATTTGTTTAAAATAAATATGGACATAAATTTTTATATCCAACTAATATTCCTACTCATGTCTGCATTTGTCAAACAAAAATGGATATAAATATGGATACACTAATATCTAATTCATATCCGATCCATTTCCAACCCTAGCTTTTATACAATTTATGTTTACTCAAATACCATTTATAATAACTCAGAACCTCATGCAAAAAAAAGCTAGCCATAGTTTGTAATTTGAGATCCTTGGCCCCATCTAAGTACTCAAGAGCTCTTTAGTATATAATCTATATGGGATTAAACACATGGCCACACAAGTTCTCATTCTTCTTAATTAAATCCTGACATCCTCACTAAGCAAGGGTCTAATCAGAAGAACCATCACAAATACCATAACCAACTCATGATCAGTTTCAAAAGGACCCATGATTTGGTGTTTCCTGGTCCACACAATCCATGGGCCGGGTCAGCTAATATCATTTGTAACAATCCAGGATTCCATCCATAAAAAGCTAGAGCTTGATGTTGTAATTTGGGATCCTTGCCCTGTTCGCTAGCATAGAGTCAATGTGGGATTCAATACATGTCCTAGCACAATTAGTTCCTCATACTCTCTCCATTTAAGCTTAATGTCCTTGCTAGAGGCAGAATCCAATCATAAACAAAAACACTACAACCAAATTACGGACAACCCCACATGAGCATGCTCTCTGGTGTCCCATAGTCCACATGGGTAGTGGGCTTGGATTGCTTCTAATAACAAGCCCAGCTTTAATACCATTTGTAATGCCCAAGACGTCATCCAAAAAGGCTAGTCAGAAATTATAATTAGGGATCCTTGGCTTGTTTAAGTGTTCAATATCTCCCAGTGCAAAAGCAATGTAGGACTGAACACACCTATGAAGGTCCTCACAATTTGCATGCTCACCTTCTAAGGGCCAAACATGAGGGCATTGATCAATGCCTAGGAAGTTGATTAGTGGGCTACCATGTAAGAGAGAGGATTCTGATTCTTCATAACATATCAGGAGGATCAAATGCAATACTAGATTGTACCTCTTCATAATGGTTTTGAAAATTGTTGCAAGTGGTTTCTATATAGAAGAGGCCAAGTCTAGTTAGCTTGCACCAGATATGGAGAAAAAGACAAGGATAAAGATTATACTATTTTCATATGCCATTTTATGCTTACTTCATTATAAGAGTGTTGCAAACTCCCTTTAGATTCTTTGAATGCTGAGGAGTTCCCCAGCATGTGGCATGTTCAGCCAAAGGTCATATCTATGTTTAAGAAATGCCGACATATGTTGTTATGTTGAAATTCTTTGGTATAAGAAATAAGAAGGCAAAAAATAGAAATCTAAATATAGCTGCTACCACTTAGGAATTGAATAGGATATTAACTATCATATATGCATTCTGGTCAATCATAAGCTAAATCAAATCAGAAAGGAAAAGAGATGTGAAGGAAAATGAATTAGATGATCAATTTTAAGCATGCAATCAGTAAAAAGTCAGGACATAAAATGATGGAGACATAATGAAAGAAATCAAGTTAATAGGTCAAAGTGAATCAAAGCAAGATTGTAAACACAACCCTCCTTAAAACTTGTTCATGCTGCTCATAATTATCTAAAAGGGAAATAGTCTCTTCCATTGGATGCTAAGGAACTTTGCAGCCCACCTCAAAGGTAACAAGGATGGTTACAATAAGATTTGTTCACTAAGGTTCAATGCAAATGATTAACCTATAACTACCACCTTATACATACTATATAAGTATAGTGAAAAATGCAAATACAGCACAATAAAATAAGGATAAGTATGGAATTACATAAAAGCATACTGGGTTCTCAAATTGGTAAAGGTCAATATCATTGTAAATGTGTTCATCCCAATTTCATGTTCAGGTTGGAAAAGAAAGAACTCTGTTTTCTCCATTTGTTCCCATTTTAAGTGTTCCATACCTACTGAAACTAAATCTCATGATGCATCAAATGTTATCGCTTTTTCCAGACATTGATCACAGACATGCATGCATTAGTGTGTGCTCACAACTTCATGTACAGGTAAAGGCAGGAAAAGAAGAAGAACATTGTTACAGGAACAGTAACTAGATTTTGACCTTTTGCAAATGGCTGGGGTTTTGTGCGGGGCTTCTTTGTTGAGGTTTGCTCACTCCGCCATATCATTTTGGAAAATGATGCCAGGGTTGAAATTGTTGCAGGCACAACCTTTGACAGGATAGCTCCAACCAAGGACCTGCTCCTATCTTCTGAAAGCCTGTATAGTGTATAGAGAGTTACCAACCAAAAGACCAAAAGTTATAAAATTCAAAGCTCAGTGCCCAGAAAAGTCCTCTCCAACCACTACATTTGGTTACTAGAAAGTGGGGAAAGCAAATGAAAATAAGTACAACAATTGGTAATTTAGGGCATCCATACTTTGATTTCAATTTCTTTCTCAGTTCAGAAAGCAGAAATAGGCATAATAATTCTGGACAGCAAAATAAAATTCAATGGAGACTTTAAAATTGAGTACAACCCACCTATATGCTGATATCACAGCATCCTCTCCAATTGAAACTGCACAGTAAAAACGTTGACTCGACTGCCCAGCAATAAAAGCAGCTGAATTCAATACCAGAACAGCCTCAGAGAGCTTCCATTACAGTCAAAACAACAGCAATAGCACCACGGAAGAACAAAATTGGAAGAAAGATCGAAAAACAGCACTACAAATAAATGGATTTCCACAGGCCTCAAAGTCTTTAAGATCTATTACACATTAGAAGAAACACAATATATCCAAGATAAAAGTAATTGACCTGGAGATCCAAAAGCGGAGGGGGCATCAACCCTGTGATAGCAGCATCAGCACAAGACCCAAACTTGCTAACATTCCATAACTGAAACGGTATCCTCCCATAGGAATTCTCATCCTCTGCATTCTTATTCTGAAACCTATTCTCCCAGATCCGCGACCCTTCCTCTTGAAACCATCTTCGAAGCAAACTCTACATATTCAAAGGTGAAACATAAACCCTAAACCGATCAAAACTCCCTATCAACTCTTCTAACTACAAAAAGAATGTAATATAACGATGTTCTACAAAAAAAATAAAACAATCAACATCATCAAACTCTCATCTTTTCCAATGGAAACGAGAAAGAAGCAGCAAAAGAGAAAACCTGGATGTCTGATCCATCAAATCGGGCAATCACACCTGGCAAGACTGCACAAAGCTCCTCAGAAGCCGCCGAATCGTGCGAAGAACCGACCTTAGTTTCACGAAATCTCAGCCTCAGCACCCGTCCAGGGTGCATAATCTACAATCAAAAAAGCTGGAATTCAAGATTCACACAGCTTACATCCAAAAAGGGTTCAAGATTTAAATATGGAGAATTTATTAGAGATCAAGATGGAGAAAGAGGAAGGGGAAGGGCATGAAAAAAGAGCTGACCTGCTTGTGGATGAGATCGCCGGTCAAGGAGTAGATGAAGAGGAGGCCGGCCGAGGTGCCGAAGGCGAGGGCGAGGAGGTCGCCAAAGGGGAGCCACTCGATGGCGGAGATGTGGCCCTCGTCGGCGGCGAGGGAGGGGCAGATCTTGAGGGGTTGGCGGGGATAGGAGGTGTCCGGGTCCTGGTCCCAGCCGAGGACGAGGACGAGGCATCGGCCAGAGTGGGCGAGGGCGAGGGCGTGGGGATGGAGCGCGGCGAGGAGGGACGGGTCGTCGAGCCACCCCTCCCGCTCACCGGCGCCCAGCTCCTCCAGCTCGTCGCAGGCGATGCACCCCACCTCCGTCAGATGCGATCGCCGCGCCATCGGCGAGGCGGAGGCGGAGAGATGGCTTGGAGCTTCGCAAAGGATCGCGTCCGACGCCGAAGGTATCTCGGTTTCATCAACTCCGCCGACCGACCATTCTTCTTTCCCCGTTATAATATATATATATATATATATATATATATATATATAAAATTTTAACATAATTATACATTCTTAAAATTAGACGATGAAATTCATATCAGTTGTCCATGCTATTGAACGTGATGTCCTATCTGTTAACTGCTTATATCCCACAAAAAAAAAAAACCATGTAATTTAGATTTCAATGCACGCATCAAAAATTATTTAACTTTGTATCAATTTTTCACTATCGATATATAAATTAAATTTTTTAAAAAATTATAATTTTAATACATAAATAATTTAAATATAATAGATTATATTTAATAACTTAAATTATTTATTAAAAATATATTTGTGCAATCAGCGACAAGGTAGAATAAAAGCCATTAAGTTTTTTTTTTTTTTAATTTGATTCTTTTTGTTATTTGTCTGTCATTCTCTATTTTATTCAGTGTAATGGCCACCACAACGTTACCGAAGCCATATTACCTCTCCCTCCTGAATATTTGATGCATAAAATGATTATAGGCATGGTTGCCATAGTTTCTTGCTATCATATTGCATTACCTCTACTCCAAGAATGCATCAAAATTTCTGTTTACTTTTCAATTCTCCTCTTGTGTCGATTCAACCGTGAAGCAGACAAGACCAGAAAAGCCCTTCAGTAACACACAAAATCAATAACATAGTAATGCCCACACTTCCGTACCATTACCAAATTTTTGGGAACCAAGCAGTGGCCCTGGGCTAAAAAATCATCCACAAATTTTACAGCCATTCACTAAGCAATGAATCCAACATCTAAAATAGAAAAATGAGAAAATAAAAAAGGGATTACACATATATTTATACCCCAGAGGGCAGTTAAATGGGTTGAAAGGTGGTTTATTATTTTTTTCAGAAAAGAAAATGGTTTGAAAGATATAATCCAATAAATGACACCTATATCATCACAGAAAATTAACCCACTCACTCCTGCCCACAGGTTGTCATAAAGCTTGGTGGAAAATTTGCTTGCTATGGATCCCCCAACTGAGGATTATATAAAACAGCAGAACACAATGGATTCCTGCAAATTAAAAGATAAGAAACTGCTGTGGAAGCTGCAATTCTGTCCCATTCTCTCAAAGGGAATTTCATTCTTCCATTACTCTCAGGTGAGGTCAAGAATACTAGAAAATATAAATATATATTAGCATGTACAGACCAACTCCAAACTACATATCAGAAACCTTAATTATTCCCATAACTTTTAAACAATTATATTACAGCTAACAGAAAGATCCTCAGCTCGAGTTTCCCGTCAATGGAAGCCAATCGGATTAATGGTATGATACACCAAACTAAAACTGTCGAGCAGTAATCTCAGGACCCTTATACCACCCTCTCCTGATAGCAAAGCTGTCGGGAGGTTGACACTCTTCCAACCAAGCCATTTCAGAGGCCTGTGTTCCACTTGGCAATAAACCTACAACAAGGTCAAACGAAGCAAGGGTAATAGGGTCTTCTGCCTCTTATGGCAACTAGCAACTTGAATGCAAAGATATGAGCTTAAATAACACTATTTTACCAGACTGATCCCTTCTTGAAGACTTCCGGAAATAAGTGCAATGCCGTCCATCTTTTGATGAATAGGGGGGCGAGAGGATGTCAAAGAGAGCACAAGGAGTTATAGCTTTGAAAGAGTGGATGTTGCCACCACTCGTAGGGTATAGGATTGTCGTCCCACAGGGTGCAGACATTTCACCATCTCTAACAAGGTTTGTAGGTCTAGCTGAAAATTCACATAAAAGCACATATAAAGTTAAAACATTTTTCCTTTTGCTCAGTCATATTGCCATATAGAACATGTCTTGATTAAGTATTCTAGCGTCGGGAACCAATAGAACAATAGAGAAATAAAAGGATGAAAAGGTCATTATTTGCACAACTCAAGCCTTTTTAACCAAAATAAGGCACTCAATAAAACTATATTTAATTGCGTCATGTGCGCATATTTTGAAAACCATCCAATGTGCTTGCCCCTATGAAAAAAAAGTGGATACAAGCAGTGATTTAAGTCTCAGCAGAACTGGGGCCAAAACAGCCGAAACATCTTGTCCTAGAAAAATTTTGGAATTGATCTTGGCCATCCCATCCCATTTTATCTCGATCATAATATATTATAGTGTCAATTTTAATCATAGATATATAACTTTTGAAGTTCAAAAATATTTAAAAATCAACTAAAACACTAAAGTTTCACATAATTTTTTTTTAAAAAAAAGTGTTTCAAGCAAGTATTGAGATGCCTGACCAGATCGGAGATTGAGATAGGACACAGGGCATCTCATTTCGTATAAAAACTGAGCAACCTCTATCCTGTCCCACAAGATTTAAAACTTGAGATATAAGAAAGTGATGCATGATTCATAATTCAATGCCATAAATTAGGGAAATTTTATTCATGATGGACTTATGGTTCTTCAAATTTCTTTTAAGTTCTGCCTTCTCATTTCCCTTCTTTATATCCTTGCATGCACACCTTTGATGCATCAATTTCTCCAAGTGTTAGGGGATGACCAGTTTATACCTCTAAACACTCACAATAAACTTATTATGAAGCAACTTTAAGTTATATAATCATGACCAACAAAGTAAAGATGTCTCATTACCTGCTAATCATGGCCTACAAAGCAAAAACATCTCATTACACCCCTCTAAAAAAATAAAAAATAAAAAAATCATGTGGAAGATATTTGCATACCAGTGATCATGATCTTTCATTTTTTTTACTGCAAGAAGAGTTAATTATGCATATGAACTACAACATTGCCATCATTTTAACATATTTACGATTTCATGCCTTGTTTAAATTTCCAATAATGCATGCCTACTAGAGGAATGCACTTCAATTCATCATTTTAAGTGTCTTTTCAAATGATTACAAGTGGCTAATTCGTTAAATAAAGTTAATAGCGTGTGCCACTGCAAAATATAATCCTTTTGGGTGCATAAGCTTTGCTTCCCCATCTTCTAGATAGTGAAGCAGTTGAACTTTCACAACTTATCTGGCTGCTAAAGGGCCAGCCCACAAGCCTGATTTTATATTTTCATGGTTTTGGCCTATAAAAGATTTTAAGTTTGCTCAGCTCAAACTTAGACCGTTAAAAGCCCTAGTAACCAACCATCAAAGGGAGCAAAAACCTCCAATATCTGCTGAAATTTCACCATAAAAATTGTTGAAATTTATTCCTATGCTAAATTCAGCATCCAACTCTTTCCCATCATATAATCACTCATGCTAAGAAATTTCAGTACAAATAAAAACTCGCAATATTAAATTGCCAAGTGTGTCGTTTATTATTCTTGTTGTTTTTAACTAAGATTTTAAATCCCCTAGGACAGGAGTGTCCTAATTTTTTTTACGGAATGGAATGCCCCGCTATCCTACCCAATCCCAATGACCATCCCAGCAGAGCATCCCAATATATTAACCCCCATCTTTCTCCCTCTCTCTTTACTTCTTTCCTCCATTTCTTTCTTGCTTTGTTTATTTTCCTTTTTCTTTATTTCCTTTTCTCCTCCTTTTCTTTTCTTTTTTTTTTCTTTTATTTCCCTTCTTCCTTTCTTTCCTTTTCTTCTCCCTTCCTCTCATTCTTTTCTTCTTTTAATTCTTTCTTTCCTTACTTTATTTCTTCTCCATTTCTTCCCTTCTTTCCTTCCTTTCTTCTTCTTTTTTTGCATGAATGACATTTTGGTGTCCTACCCCTATCCCAATCCTATTTTTCTCACAAAAACATGATAGGATGGATAGGACACTCCCCATCCCCCCAAAACTTAAGACTTTGCTTTCAACCATCCATCAAAACCATCTTTTGGCACAATGGACTCCCTATGATGAGCTGTACAAAAGAGAGAGGTGGGATGTAATGACATATAGGGGGGAAAAAAAAGATATGATAGACACTGTAATTTTGAGAAGATTTTAAAGCTCAGAAATTTGTTGATTTTTCTTTTGATAGAATTTGTTGATTTTTTTTTTCTTACTGATCCTAAACTCAACATACAATGAACTTGTGTTTCCTTTATTAACCAACCATAACCCACAATTATGGAGTCCAGCTTCTCTTTTAAACTTATAAGGACTTAAAAACTATATGTCGTACAGGTCTAGGTAAAGATATGATAGAAACAAAAGGATATTATACAATGGAATGTATTTACTGAAGACAAGACGATAAAGTTTGTCTAGGGGAATATTGACCAACTAAATGGCATTCCCTTTTAACTGTTGGAATGACCCAAAAGAAACAATTGGCAAGCACCCTCTTTGAAATTTAACAACCACAATATAACAAATATGTGCAGAAGTGGCTAATAATCCAATTGCCTGATAGTCTGATCCAGCCTAACCCGAGATTTTAGATTGACAATTCCCATGTGTCTGAGCATCTAATGGATGGTACAAATCTCTTTCCGAACTCAAATTCAAAATTTAAAAGTTTGTATCTCCATATTCTTCACACTTTCACAACCAGATTTAAATCAGGTGACCTACCATTTGCAGATACAAGTCTATGTGGCAACCTGTGGTAACACTTGAATGCAGGGTTCTCTTTCCATATATCATTTCACTTGTAATTAGTAGAAGCTGCAGCATCATTCCTAAGTTCTTTCCTTTCAGAATAATGATGAAGGTCCTAATTTAAACTATAAAAGCACCAATGAAGCCCAACCCAAGACCTTAAAAAAGTTTCACTCTTAGCTGTCTTATAATAGATTTTGTATATAAGATAAGCTTGCAGGCATCTATTTTAATTATGACATATCATTAATCATTGGTACAAGAAATATGTTTGCTCTAGAAATCTTTTGAATGATCCTATCTAACAATTTATTGCCTTCCCAGAAGCCTCTAGCTTTCTTCAAGCTGTGACAAACTCATCATCTTTGTGTAGCATGCCGTCAATAGTAACTCATTATTCGTCCCCACTGCCAAAACATCAACATCTTGGTGCAGCATTCCTACAAGTAGTTTGTATGCTAATATATAAAGCCAGTAACTTTCCCTTTTTGTCTGACATATTTATTGTCATATCATCAGCAATTGTAAACAAAGTATGAATATATTTTCTTCGTGCAGAATCAGATGTTTCCTGTATCTGAAGCATCCTCAACAATATCCAGAAATCTAGTAAGGAAAAAAAGGCAATACTTAAAACCAGATAGCTTGCTCCAGAAATGGACAGGCTTTCCAGGTATATAACAACTGCACCTGAATTATGAGAAAGAAAATTCAAAATGCTTTTCACATTTACTGAATGAGCACATAACTCATAATACCTTTTGTAGATTAGCAGACATTAGAATATACATCAATACATATGCGTGTGTATCACAATTTTTTTTTTAAAAAAAAAAGACTGGTTCAATTATATATGCATGCATGCATTATGTGCATATATAACAAAAAAAGAAAGACTGGTTCAATGAAAAAGACCAATCAAACCTTTTGTTGGATCAATAGGATCGGCTGTATCCATCCAATCAAATGATTTAACATGCAACGAACCGTACAGAAGCTTGCTCAGAACAGTCATTCCGGGATGATTATGCAGTGGAATAATGGACGATGGTGGCATGCAAAATATACCAATCTGCATACATGTTTAGATAACCCTTGAATACATCATTTATGCTCGCCAAGATATAACTCATATTCAAAACAAAAAAATAAAAAATAAAAAATCTTCATTTCAATCCATCAAACACAGACAAAAGAAATAAAGTTAGCAATAGGTTCAAAAATTCTGGCAATCAAAAACAATTGAATAAAACTTTAGTCATGCAAAGCTATTATGAAGCTTACTGAGAAGCTTTCACATTCATGTATATGCACATATTTGATTGCAGGCAAATATTGGTGGCTCCCATTACGCCCTTTTCTCCCATTTAAACCATGTGCAGAGCCTTTCCATGCGCGTGCTGCCTGTGCCTCTTGTTCAAGGCCCACATCAGATGGTTTGATCCCATCTGAAAGATTGAAGCGTCAGAAAAATAAAAGACCTCCAAGAAAAAAGTTATCCTATAATGGCAAATTATACAAGTGTTTGAGGATGCATGATATCATAAATGCAACGATTGATATGCTTGCATCATATTAACAAATATAATTTATGTTCTATCATGCTGCTAGAGACATAATTGATATAATATTTGCAAATATATTGTAAACAAAATAAGCATAAATATAAGCCATAAAATATCATATTCTCATCTATGGGATCAGAGTCAGATTATAGCCACACATTCCATTCAACATTATAAGCACAATATCATGGTTCTTGCGGCCCACATAAGGTAATTAAGTCTGAGAAAAATTATACCAGATCACCCAGTAATCCAAAACTATGCATGTCTGCATCACAAGATAATGGCCATTTTAACATTGCATGAGAATCTCAAAGTTACTCTACATTGACTTCAACACATACATCTAAGAGGACAAGGAACCCAATATCAAGATATTATGAAATGCACATGATTTGCTATTATCACTTCATCTATAGCCATTTGCTGGGATGAATCCCACCATGGCACACCGAATAAACCTAGGCTCAGTGACAATTTGTGCACACCTGAAAAGTCATTTGGACAACTACAACTAACCTGAATAAGCTTTCTCGATCATCAAAGCGATTGATTATATAGTTCAGATAATCTCCAAACAAATTAAGCCTCTTTATCAAATTTTAGTGTCAAACTAATCTCCTTCATAGACTCCAATCCATACTTGTCACAGGTGATCATCTAGGTGCCTAGCCTGCCTCCAACAACTAGGCGAGGCTCACCCCGTCGGCTGGGTTCCTATGTGCTCACCCAGCAAATTGGTGCCCACCTAGGTGGCTAGGCGATAAGCGATACCCAATTTGCCCAATTTAGATGGGCACTCACCTAGCTTAGCCACAATTGGATTGAGCCAAGTAGGTCCAATTGGGTAATGATTCAAACCACAAAGGCAAAAAAGAACAGAGACGAGTGTTCTCTTCATTCTCTCATCCAACCTAGGGCACGAATGGGAGTGTTTGGTGAGTGTTCTCCCTCTTTGTTTTTCTCCTCCTTTTCTTCTTCTCCCTCCAATCCTTTTTTTTTTTTTTTCTCCACTTCCTCACTCTCCCTCTCTCATATCATCCTCCCTGCACCCAAGGCCATTCGGTGCCAGCTCCTTCATCTACAGCCCACCCTCCTCCTTTCTTATCTCCTCTCCCCCAAGCATCCCCATGCTCTCCTTCCCCCATCCACCATCTCCTCTCTGGAACTAAGGATAAAGCCGCCAAGATCTGGAGCTCCCCCACAGGCTTGCCCCTCTCAATTTGACTTTTCGAGTTGTTCTTTAGATTCCACCCCAATTCTCCCTTTTTTTGTGTGATTTTCTCTATCTATATTATTTTCGGTATCTATTGGTCTGCTGCTGTTTGTTTGTTTGGTACTTTTTCCTACAATGAGTTCTATTTTGAATGCTCGGTCAATGAATTCCATGCTATTTTTACTGCTAAACTATATGTGGTTTAGTTCCTCTCTCCAACCAAAAAAACAAAAATCTACATCATTCAGCCCCTTTTGTCCATAACAGTACTGGTTTGCAAAGTTTGTTTTTATTTCTTAAAGCACTTCTGCATTGTTTATAATTTCATTTAAGATTTGCTGCAATATTTAGTTTACATTGATTGATTATCTTCTTGTAGTGTTGTCCATGCGATTTCTTTAAACTTTGAATCAAATAATGTCTTGCTAATCTAAAGTAATACTCATGCATTAATTGTTAATGATGTTATCTTTGGGCAATGTGACATGGATAGTTGTCTTTTGAGAATAATGCATGTCCTAATAATTGATTGAAATATATGAAAGCATAGCTTATTTTTAAAATTACATACAAATCCTGTCACTTGGGTGGTCGTCTAATTGGCTAGGCTACAGGACGGTCCATTGTCTAGGGTCACCTAGGCTATTCAACAACTATGCTCAAATCATTATCAAATATTTTCCACTCACCCTAGCAATAGGATTAATAGAATAATCAAATGTTTGTATTGACACTCCTTAAAAGTTGCTTTCCATCACTCTAACCTCAAGAGTTGTTGAGATAATCAAAAGATTATTTATATTCCTCAACACAATCACACAATAAATTGATAACATTGACTATTTACATGGAGATGCTAATAAAGACGTAAATAATTTAATCAGCAATTGTCGTCTTATTATGCATCAGCCTTCCCCTCAAGCATAATACGACATTCTAAATCAACCTAAATACAAAGAAAGAGCGAAAAGAATTAAAAGGAAGTTAACTCCAACAGATCATAGAAGAGTCAATTGTAGAGAAATCATGTTTGATACAAGAGTCAATTATAGATTAGATAAATCACATATTTTAATATTTTAACATCTTATTTCAAAAGTATAGGTCAAATTTTATTAATCCATCTGTCATTCAACCAACTCAGTCTAACCATAACTGCTTGCATTGGGAGTGGATCCAGGAGCACATATGGATGGACCAGGTAATCATTCTCTAGAAGAGAGAACTCCTAGGAAATGTATGTGTAGACTAGTAAATAGTGAGACCCTCTTATTTTGCTGCCATATTACCATTAATATACGTAAATGATCGCAGGTTAGCAGAAACAATGACAATTTAGCATGGATATGATAAGGTTATCCTTAATTAAATAAAAAGATCATTGATCAAGCTGCAGTAGAGAGTTTTCAAGAATAAGGCACCAGATCACGATGTAAAACCCATAATTCACTATTAGTGTGGTCCCCCAGGTAAAAGATAGTAGCTAGCAGATCACCCCTTCTATTGTTACAAGTTTCATTTTCTTCTTACAGCTTTTTATCATCTGTGTGTTTTCAATCTCTCCATCTTGAGTTTTTGACACAGACTAGAGGCCCTTTTCCTATCAGAGTTTTAAATATGATTCTTCTTATCAGAGTTTTTCTTTATTACACATTTGACATGCCCATGCCATCATGGTTGGTTCAATAAAAAAGATGCCAAGAACTTATAAGATAGCCTTTAAGCATTAACATGTTAGTATACATATCAATATATTTTACCCCACATAACATAAACAGCAAACCTTTGAAACACTTTGACCTACAGATTTATATAAAGTACAAAGCTAACATGACATGTACAGATTATTATGTCGTTAACTAATAATCTGCTAAAAATTATACACAAAATATGAAGATAGCAATGCTATCATAAAAAATAAAACTCTTATATATGATATAAATGTTGTCAGCATGATCAACAAGCTACATTGGAGTGGGGCATCCAGTCAAATCTAGTCAAGTTTACATTAAAATAAAATCATTGGATGTGATCTACTATCTTTAAAATAAAATCATGTGATTTAGAGATTTGTGGCCCATAACAAGTTGTCTAAAAATTGGACAGTTTAGATAAGGTGAAATAATACTTTTTTTTAACCACTTGATACATTAGCTAGAAATCTACAAATCACATGATTTTTAGTTTTCAAACATTTTAAAAATGGTAAATTATATCCACTGGCTTAGATCATCAATGTGAGACCGGATCTGAGTCGAGTCCTCCGTGCGTAGTCAAGGCAAGCCCTATACATACATATATACATACATACATATATAATAGTCCTGCTTCCAAAGACAAGTAGAAATGTATAGATATAACAACAAATTCTTGACCTCACCTAAAATAGAGCGAACATGTTCAAGAGCTTCTAGAGATATTGGTCCATTAGGAGAGAAAGATTCTTTACATGCATCATATAGCCTTTGGATTGCGGGCATACTGCAGGATGGGATCAAGTAACCAGAAGATCCAACCAGACTGAAGCAGAAAATTAGAAAGCCTTCACCACAAATGTATCTTTTAACTTGTACAGCAGTATAGAAGTTGACCTGGTATAAAAGTTCATGAACTTTACTGCCCTGTCTCATCAATATGAAAACGGTTAAAGAAAGAGTTTATCTCATAAATATGAACTAAGATGGTAAGCAGATATCTTCATGGTAGTAATTATATTAGTTCTGACTGGGCTTCTCCACAATATGTACCTGCACAATGCAATACAGACAGAACCACGGATTATTATGAAAAATATCTTACCCAATTGTTTAAGTAAAAAACCAGAGGTGGTGGTTTCCTGAGAGGGTGGCCTATGCAATAGTATGATCAACTTACATCATTGCAGTTGGTTCTTCTCAAATCTATCTTCTTAGTAACATGGTTCTAAGTTCAGCTTCATCACCCCACAATTTTTGTTCAACATTTTGGAAGCAAGAATGCCATAATTCACCAAAAATGCTTCACTTCAGTCAATTAATGGAGGCAAAATGGTACAACCACTTTCTTCCACCTAGTCAATGAGACCATATTTCATATTTGAGCAACAGTGCGAAAATTAGACTGTACAATTTGTTGTCATCTTAGAGATTTTGAGTCATTTGACCATCATGCGAAAAGGCCCCTCCTACCTTCCCTTCAGTTGAAATAGGCAACATGCTATTATATAGAAATATCCCAAATTATCATCAAAAAATAGCCCATCAATAAGAAAATTAAGAGAGAAGGTGTGAATGAGATGAGCTCAAGCTAGCTAGGCCCAACTATAATTGAGCTAAGTTCAAGCCACCTCATAACTTCAAACCAAACTGAAGGTATTCACAGACAGCTCATTTAAGAGATTCGGTAAGAGGTTGAGGTCCCCACCACTTCCAATATTATATATTTTTAGCTAATTCTCATAATCAGATGTCAACCTAATAATTGAAGCATTTTCTTCTTCTTTTTCCCTAATTACGTTACTATGTGATAAATTATTAATACAAACATAGATTTTATAAATAAGTTATAATAAGTTATAAATAAATAAATATGTGTGTGTGTGTGTGTGTGTGTGTGTGTGTGTGTTGATTTACAATGGTTAGACATCCCTGTTTGTGGTTATATGACCTCTTGAACCTACCCACAAATATGTCCACTCTCATTTCTTAGTGAAAAGATAAAAAAAAATTGCAAATAAGAAAAAAATAATATTCTCCTCAACATATTAGCATTTGATTTGGTGCAAATACAGAAAGTGATCACAACAATAAAGAATATTCTCTATTATATGCCTTTTGATTGGATAAAATCCCTGACTGATCTTGATGGCAAGTCTTTCCAAATCTATTTAGATTTCATTAACACTAGTCTTATTTAATAGATCTTCAAGATTACTCTCTAATCTGTAACGGCCTGCTAGAACTTACTTAGACTCAACCCCGTTGTCTAACCTTTTGCTTCTTTGATCAGCCTTCAACATATATTGATTCAAGTGCATATCAGCTAAGTCCATACCATGTGCATAACTTTCTCATAAGATGTTAATCTTCATTGTCATCAAATTTTTTATCTCAAAACAGATCTGTAATCGCCTCCTAAAAAATCAGTCCCTTCTTGCATTGGCCAGTTAGAGAAGTGCCATGCAAAATTTGAATCATGTGAGAATAAATGCCCATCAATAAACAATAAATGGTGCCCCTGCTTGTTCCCCTTCTTTTCAGTTGTAGTATCAAATAATTCATCTTGCTTGTTTCCTAACTTCGGTGGAAGCACAATAGCATAATAACAGGAAATAGAAAAGGACAGTGCGAACAAAAAGAATCACCATCATAACTTTTACCAGTCATGCTAATTCTACAGATAAAGTATGAGACCAATAGCATCCGATGTCAAATCACCTGTTCTTGAGATAAAGAATTAAAACAAAAAATATGAGTTTTTTTTTTTCCTTTCAAAAATTATTAATTCATGAAGAATAGGAAGCAGAAGAAAGCACAAGCGCTTGCAATTTATAATTTTTTTAAAAAAAAATCTGAACTGACCAACAAAATTCCGCTTCCAAATTTCCCGTCTTCCCAACTCCAATAATTTACCAAAACAACTCTCAACTGATCTCAACAGCCCAGTAGAACGAGAACACAAAGAAAAACCTACAAAAACCAAAACGACAGCATCCCTCCACCTTTCCTCCCATCAACAACCACAGCAAGCTCACAATTTCCAACCGGAAAACAGAGAAAAACACCATCAAACATCAAGATCAAGAGGCGGCGGAGATCATGCGCATAAAATTTGCTATAAATTCATACAAAATCGACACAGAAAGAGTCGAACAATCCGAATTACCTCGGATTAGGGCTTCTTTTTTGGGCAACAGGACAAGGAGTACTGAAAGAATCGCCGCAGAGAGCGGGTGGGGGCAAGCGCCCGAGTCCGCTGAGCGACGGGTCCGTTGGGGACCTTCAGCGGATCCGATGGGGATTTTTATTTTCGCGAATAGCATTTCATGGATACAGCGTTGCTGGATTTTACGGCGCCCCAGGATAGAGCCGTAACCACTGCCACGTGGCAGCTTCCAGACCATACATTGCGGATGTGTTTTTTTTTTTTTTTTTTTTTTTTTTTTTTTTTTTTTTTTTTTTGAAAGAGACGCGGGTTGGTCGTTGTTCCTTCCCGACGACCGCAAATCCGTCCAAGATTATCACAGCTGTCACGTGATTTAGTGTCGGTTTGTGACGTGGCGCATTAGGTGATTGTCGTGTCCCAACCTGGGCTTGGCGTTCTTGGGGTGCTGAAAGCCCGAAAATGCTGTTAAATAACTTGGAAGGTTGGAAACCAATTTAATTCAGGATGATGCCTAGAAATTTTAAGAGTTTGTGAATCCCATTCCGATTCTGGCCAGAACCCAATGAGCTGCTCACGAGGAACTTTAGATCAGCTTCACTGCAGCGATTTAAACTTGCACCCCCTTTCGGACAAATAAAATTTATATTCTTTTATAAAATTTATTTACAAATCTAGAATTTCTTATATTTGGAAATATAACAAATTATAAATTTTAAATCCAAACTACTAAATTAGAGAATTAACGAAAGAAAGAAATAATTTTTTGTGAACAATATTGCTTGTATCAACGGCCAATAGTGTTTGGCCAAAAATAACATTATTTAAGATGTTATTATTATAAATTATTATTACATATATTATAATTTATATTATATCAATTAAAATATATTTATAAGATTATGATATTTCATGTTTAATATAATATTCAATAATATTAATATTATGCATTAATATATTGAATATCATATTAAATATTAAAATTTCATAATATTAATAATATTATATTATAATATAGTATATTGCAATCTATAATATTATAATGCATTATAATATATTATTATAATATTAAATAGGTCATATATATTATTAATAAATAATCTAAAAATTATATTATTGTTATATAATTAACTATAATCATAATCATATTTAATTGCGTACTAATTAATATTTAATAAAGTATCATCATTAATTATAATTTAATATAATTATATTAAATTTTGATTAGATATAATTATAATTAATATAATTAAATATGATTTAAAAATATAATTAATATAATAATTGTCTATCAACATTTCTAATTAATTATTAAATAGAAACAATTTAGGAAAATAAAATATTAAATTTAATTTTTATTTGTTCCAAATACTACAATTGATTTTATTTTTATATTTTTTTATATAGTGTGCGAAATATGAAAATTTATTAACAAATAAATTTCAACATAAAATGAATTCCTTGATGACTTTTGTGTTTCAAATGGGCCTTAGCTCAATTTGAGAATAAGCCAAGCTTACAATTGCTTGGGAGTTTTTATTATAAATGAGCCGAACATAAATAAAAATAAGTTAGCTCAACAAGAGTTCGAGCCATGCTCGCTTAGATTCCCTGTAAATTGAGTCGAGAACCAAGCAGTCTATTACACTAGACTCGCCTCAGCTCATTGTACCCTAATTCCAAAGGAGATATCAACGCCGTGTTTTTTTATAATCAATCACTATTTGTTCAATAAAAAAATATTTCTTAGCTGACATGTAAGTAAATAGTGCACATATTAAATAGCGTCATTTATGCTTGTTATATAACAGCTATTATAACTGAGTAATGATGAGATTACTGTTGCTTTTTTTTTTTTCTAATAATATGCGCATGCACCGAGTATTATAATGATTATAATGGTTGATGATTAGCTTATGGTTTTTTTTTTATGCATGGCATGTAGGCCATGAAGAGAATCCGTTTATCTTATGAAATGGGCATCATCAAGCAGAGGCATTCGCGTTAATTGCGTTAATGACGTATAATAGCTCGGATGGAAATCTAGACAGCCAAAACAAAAGGCTAGGAATGATAGGATTAACTGGCATTTTGGTTCATTATTTAAAAAATTTCATCCTGCTATCTCATTATCAATAACACGATTTCTAAATTTTAAATCTTCATAAATGTTAGGATGCTCATGTTTGATTTACAGTAATCTAATGGTAAACTAACTTATCAAAAATTATGTTTAAATTTTAAAAATATTTTTTATTTTATAAATTTAAAAAATAAAGTAAAACATATTTTTGTATGTATTTCAATCAGTTTTTGAAGTTTAAGTATACCTAATTCTGCTGGAGATGATTTAGAAATTAGACATTAAAAATTTGATAAGTAGTGAATTAAATAAATATCCTTGTTTAATTCACCAATCAATCAAGTGTCACATCTTATGCTTAAATCAAAATATGCTACTGTTGTTAAAATTATAGACCCTCAAAAACCAATTTAATGAAATTTCTTTTCACGTACATATTTTGATGGGTGTCATTAGCAATTAAGTTGTGATTTGTTATATCTATGTAAATATTATTTGGCTGATATTGTAGAAAAATTAAGCTAATGGTTAATGAACTAAAGGCAGAGATAAATGATTAAAATATTGCTTTAGGCTATAAATATTAAAATTGATATAATATTTATATGGCCTACACTTGTTGTGTTGCTATAAGATAAAATGGTTTACTCCTTAATTTGAATTAACAATTGATTTTTTTATATTTAATATAATTTTTTGGTTTAAATTATTTCATATAGAAAAAATAAGAAGATTTTTTTTTAAAAAAAAATTTAAGCAACCAAAGATAGAGGACAAGGCCATAAAAACTAAAGAATGCTCTTTGTCCGGCCTTAGAAATATAAAATTAATGAAAGCGAATTTATAGAGCAAAGAGATTAAATTTTTTAAAGAATAAAATGTTTTTCTTCTTTTATCTTCTCTCATGTAAATGAATCTTAATTTATATAAAGTTTGTTATTCATCGTATAGGTAATAAGCTTAATAAAAATAGTTTTGTTCTACTAATGCCTAATTGAATTCTTATTTGAGTGTTTGAAGCATCATTGATTGATCCAATTGATTAACATAAAATTTAAGAAATTATGATCTTTTAAGGGTTTATATCCTAGTTCATTATATTAAATTTAATCTCTCCTACATTAATTAAGCTCCAAATAAATTATATCTTGGATCTAATGTTTTTCTTTGCTCCACTTGGTTGGTTTAAAATATGAGAATTATATCTTTTTAAATATTCTGAGCCTTTGTTAATCATGTCCAATGCAATCTTTCTTATATTAAATTTGTTTCTAGTATACATGATATTATTTATTCATTATATAAATATCAATATTAATAATGAAAGCTGGCACTTGATCATCATCAAAATTTATTAAAAAAATTATTAAATAATCTTTTTAAATTTAAAACTTAATTTATTGCATCAAATTTATTTTTTTATATTTAATTCAACTGTAAATAAGTTTTTTTTTTTTTTCTCCATTGCTCTAATTAAACCATTTTAGAATTGTGAGTCTTGGGTCAATGCATTAAATTCAACTCCTCTCCTTGAATTCATTGTTGGATGGTATTTGTTTTCTTCTTCCATTGGTCTTCATGTTGATTTTTAAAATAAATTAAAAAATATTATCGTCGTTGGTTATATTTTATTTCATGTAATTATTTTATTTACAATCACGTGAATATCACGTGAAAACGTCTTCCGAGCAAATAAAAGGAGACCATTGGGGCGCTTTCCCATCCCCTCATCGCCCGTCCTTCCTCTTTCTTCCACTTCCGACCGCCGCCAGCCCTTCCAGCTCGCTTCCTCTCTCTGAAAACCGAGGGCTCGAGCCGTCGATCGAAGTCGCGAGATCGATCAGAGAGGGGCGTTATGGCCGGGATTGGACCGCTCACCCAGGATTGGGAGCCCGTCGTGGTCCGGAAGAGGGCCCCTAACGCCGCCGCCAAGAAGGACGAGAAGGCCGTCAATGCCGCCCGACGCAGTGGTGCCGAGATCGAGACCCTAAAGAAGTGTATGCGATCATCATCTTCCTCTTCTCCTCTTTGATCGCCATGGATGCTAGGGATTTTATCGTTATCTCTCTTTTCGATTTTACTCTCTTTTTTCTGTTTATATCAGTGAAAGATCTTTTGGACTTTGATTCCGATTTTTTAATAGATGCAATTTCCTCTCCTGTTTTAGATGAGTTGTTTGGACAGAGCTATCATGTTTTTTTAAAAAAAAAAAAAAAAAATTTACCTGATATCAAAGTTTTTGGTTTGATAATATTTCTTTATTTATAATCAAGGCTCTGTTTGGTCGCCGAGAGAACGAAAGAAAAGACGGATGCATCTCCGTAAGAAAATAACAGAAAAGAAAAGAAATTTGAGTTTTTCTTTTTTTTTTTTTCATATTTGATTGAAGAAAGAAAATTACTGAAAAAAACTGCTAAGGGATTGGTTAATATATAATTACATTGTCGGTCTTATATTTTTCCCTTGAGTTTTCTCTATGTGATTTCCTTTTCAATACCACACATTGATATTTTTTTAGTACCGCACAAAGGAAATGAAGATACTTCTCCAATATATTTTCTCTCCTTTAGCTTTCAGGGCAATTAAATGGAGCCTCACTGCCGGCAACGATTCTCTGGAAGAAGTAAATGGGCATACGAAAGAGGATAAAATCAAGTGATTCTTTGGTCATCGTCTGCGTATTGTTGTGGTTTAGTCCTCTTTGCATTTTTTTTCCCCAGTTTATGGGTATCGAGTGGGGTAAAAAGCTTTGACCAAGAACAGCACACATTTCAGGAGTAGAATCTTCTCTTCCCAATCAAAAGTAGCCAATTTCGAGATTCAACTTCTTTAGAATATTTGGATTCATTCAAAGTGTTGTGTTTAAGCAATGGGACTGGCAAAATCTATTCTTATGACACATGATGAGTCCACGACCTTTACCTTTTGGGTCAGAAACCAATCTAATCATGAATGAAAATGATCACCCAAATGCAAAGGCAGAGGCTTTACCTCATTTAAAATAAAAGGGAAGTTGATGAATTAGAATTTGTTAAAAATTTAGAGGAAATTGTTTATTATTTTAATTCATATTAAAAAATGGTTGCACTGGATATCTGGGAAATTACTGTTCTGTATTGTAAAGGTTTCATTGTGAGAGTTCACAGCATTTCTCCTGCATTTTTTTCCAGCCTGTCCCAAAACTTTTCTTTTGCATTTTTATAAATGTTATATTTACTGTTAGTCTTCAATCAATTATTGTTGGATATGGACTTGCTCATCCTACCTTTGAAGTCCTAACTTGACACATGAAATTTCATATGCATTTGTGTTCTAAAATATCTTGTTTTTCTTAAATCACCATGTGCGCCCAGGATATTTATGCCTTCATTGTTCATGCAAATAAGATGTCTTATACTTTTATCCTGTTAGGAGCTTAGGTGCAAGTTTTTTTACTTGGTAATCAATTCAAGAATTTTGTTTTTTCTTTCCATTGATTTTAGGTGCTTGTGCACCAGGTGCATAATTTTTTTGGGCCGGTAATATTTTTTTAGATAATATTTCTCCATGTTGTTCGAAAACATACAAATTCTACACACTAAAAGAATGTGAGGTGCTCTATGCTTATGATAGCTGTGAAATGGTTCTCTGCTCTGCTTCTGAATATTAACCATTTTCAAATAATCTGTTCCTTTGTCAAATGACCCATAATATGAGATTAGCTAAGTTATTAACAGGATGCGAGGCTTCATAGTTTCTAATTGTACCCTTCTTTTTTTCCCCTGTAGCTAATGCTGGTACAAACAAGGCTGCTTCTAGCAGCACAACTCTAAACACAAGGAAGCTTGATGAAGAAACAGAGAATCTCTCTCGTAAGTGCTTTTAGCTTAGTAGGGAATATATGATTACCCTTGTATTTTGTTTCTCTGACACTCACTTTGATCATTCTGATTTGTGGATTATTTGTTGATTTAAACATTTCCATGTAAGAATTTTGCATCCTAATTAACATGTTATGCTTTTCTTTTCTCTAGCACTCATAATGTCTAATGTTGATTTAAAATAGAGGAGGAAAAAAAAGATTGCAGAATCACCTTAATTAACATTTCTTTGACATGCAAATCTTGACCCTTGTCACTAGAATTCAGTCCATTCCCTCCATGCCGTTCCGCACCCCATTTTATAGGGATTTGGTATTCCGCAAACATCAATTATCTCTTTATATTTTTTTTAAAGTCCTGTGGGGTGTTGTCATTATAATCTAAGTATTGCCTTTTAAAGGGTCTGAATGACCATGTTGGACAATTCAAGTATGCTACTGATCAAATTATCACTTGTATTGTTTCCATATCCTTTAGCATCCAACATTCTGCTGCAACCTTTTCTTGTTTAATTATTCTGTAGCATTCCATATCTTTATTCTATAGTAACAAATAACCGCCCTGACTGCAATATTAAGAGAAGCCATTTAGAATCTTAGATGGTACCAATGTATCAGAACATATGGACATTCCAGGGATCACGATTTCAGTCAGTTGTTCTAAACTTTCTGAAACTTGACTTGGTGGGCATTTTTTCAGTGGAATCATAAGAACACACTTTTTATTTGTTTCATGACAGTCTCAAACAAGGTCTTTGAGTTTGGGTTGTGCATTTGTAACAGTACATTTACAAATTGGGCATGTACAAAAATTTAAAGAGAGGGTTTACATCAAAGATGGACCATTATAAATTTTATATAGTGATGGAAGACGTCTTTAAAGGCAGACATCTGATTATGAATTCCTTTTGAGCTCAAGTTTGATCTAGTCTTGATTAAAGCAACAAGCCTCGATAATTAGTCCCAGAGTGGCATTATGTTGACCTTTATATGAAAATGCCCAGTTTTTACTTATTGAATGGAAGATAAGCTGTTGGAGAAGTTGGTGTGCATGGCCTGAATAGATTTTCAAACAAAGAAATGGAGAGTTGGATTAACTGTTTACATTCTGTTTATTGATTTCATGACAAGGATTACATTGTTCAGTTACTAACCAGTCATTTAATTGACACTAATCACTAAATTTAACATTGTTGTTTGAGACTGCTGAGGACCCTTTTTTTTATTTTGAGGGAAGGCCGATGGTTTTCCTCTCACCACCAAACTTGCTGGAACTTTATTCAAGTCAGAAGATGGTCAACATGGGATATTACCAGTTATTTTTCTATTTACATCTCTTGGAGTTATTAACAATTGATTAATTGCCTTTTTACTGTTCACATATACTTTAGTAGGATTATTATGAAAAAAGAATTTAGATCATGAAGATTCTTCATATTGAACAATATTCCATAGAAGTAACGTGATATTGCTCTGTTAATAAGTTAAACATGTTTTAGAATACTACCAATTTGCTAATTCCATATTATTCTGAATATGGAAAATGTATGAGGTCAATGATAAGGATTTTTGATCCTTCAATCCATCAAATCAGCCAAAATTGCAACCTTTTTGTTATGCTTTTCCCTTTTCTAAAGTGTATCACATTGTCACTTGTTGAAAGAAATACCAACCTTAATTTGGGAAGATAGAAAATCCAAAGCTCAAGGTTGCTAGATTATGTATGGTTAGTTTGTAAAGGTGATTAGTTTGCAATTGAAGGTTATAGTGTTTTTTGTTAATCCACTTGGTTGACTTGATTGGGCGCTGACAGCAAGTGTGGAGTTAGCTCATCATTTGAAACATCTCATAATGGCAATTTGATGTCATCAATGATGAATTTAACTTTTACACCAAACCACTCCAACTGGGCATGGATGAAAGGGAATCTCCAAATAGCAGGAGGAAAGCCTAGTTGCTGCACTTGTGTCAAGGGTGCCTCATCACTTACTGTGAACCTTTTTACAACAGATAGGTGTGGTCTAGGAAGGAATATTCTATATTTCAATAAGCTATATGCTATTATGGTTATCTTTATTGCCAAAGAATGGGCAAAAATCTGCCAATTCCATTAAATACATCCCATAAATCAGGCAAATGCATGGCTTCCCACCAATATGGTTCACTTTTCCCTATGCATCTTGAGCATGAAATATGAAATTTTGCTTCAAATGCCTTGGAGTTGACTGACAAGGCATAGAGTTCCATTTTCTATGTAAAAATAGTGCATTTGTCTGGTGACATGGGATGAAGAGCAACAATGTCTGGCTGAAACATACGTCAGGTTTTTTGTGATCATTACATATGGTTCTTATCACTGTCTTTCTGTTGAAGATGAAATATAATTAGTGCTTTCTTTAGTGCTCTATGTAGTTTCAAGCTCACATACTATAGGCAGAGGTGAAGTGGTATGGTAGATCCTTCCAAAATTTGGAACTAGTTCAAGATTGGATCCTGGTGATGCTGCACCCTCATCCGACCCACCTAAACCCCTAGCTACGAGCTGTTTGATCAATTACAACACAAAGCGACAAGAACAAAAGTAGAAATATCAGCCCTTCATCTATGAATAGGTGTCATAAAGCAATCTAGGTTCCAGCTTCCACTACTGAAACATGCATAAAGACAGATATCAAGCATTTGTGAAGTCCTTTGATACATAATTCTTCTGCCAAAGAATTGGCAAAAATTTAACAATCAAACATCTTGAAATTTTGAAATGTTTATACTTCATCCAAGCAATTGTGTCCCTCAATTTTTTTCTCCAAGTCTTGGTCAAATGAAAGATAATTCTAAGCAATCAACCTGTCTTGTATCAACTGGTGAAAGTCGGTAGTACCCTCAATTGCTTAAATTTAGTGACAATCTTCTTGCAAACCATATTTGCTTTTCGTATCATTCCTGTTGAGTTCATCCATTGGTGGGATCATCTGGTGTGTAAAACCTGTGATGCGTAATGCACTCTTCATTACCTAAATAACCTGTGAGAGCTGTTCATTATAAAGCAATCGGGTTCTACCAGTTGTACTGTTTGTTGAAATGGAAAGACCTATATGACTACTAATCTTAAAGTCCTATATAAATTCCCTATTCACCATCACCATGATCTGGTGAATTGCAAATTTCTAACTAAAATGCTCCAAAATTCTCTCACAACATAATGACACATTAGGCTAGATCAGTGAGTAGAACCATATTGTGTGTTACTATAGCCTCTTGATCTTTATTGCTGAGTAGAATCCTGCCTGTTATTTTCATTATCTTTAAGTTTCTACTTTCTTCTCAGTTTTCATGACAATAGAGTTTCAAAGAACCAATGGAAGCTTGTGATAGGACAAAAGAACCCAGGGTCACATTGCCTTGTGGTTGTGACGCAATCATACCTTCTGCCTTCCACTTTCGGCCGACCACTTTCCTTGTGACTAGCTACAAAATGCTTTAAGTTTGATGTATTAACAATATGATATGCTTGATCAATTAAATATACAAAAAAGAGGATTATATGATATATGGATAAGGGGATGATCCACCTAAATCATACACTACCACAAATATCAGTCCTAGTTTTTTGATGGTTAAAATATTATGATATATTTGGCTATGTATTACTTAATGGAATATTTTGCACTTAGTGCATGTTGGATTGAATTGCACTGATCCCGTAGTACAAATTGGCACGCCAACTAACATAGAAAAAAGTGTATCAGTTAGCGGCACCTCAAATTCATCATTTTGTCCAGACATGGATGTTGGTTTCTCTATCATTGTTTTGATTATAGAGTATCTGCTAAGTTGAAGGAAAAATTTTATAGGACAGCTATAAGATCATTTACGCTTTATGGCACAGAATGTTGGATAGTTAGAAAAATACATGAATATAAGATGAATGTGGCGGAAATGAGAATGTTAAGATAAATGTGTGGTAATATAAGAAAAGATATAATAAGAAATGAAATCATTCGTAAAAAGGTAGATGTAACTTCAATTGAGGATAAATTAAGGGAAGGACGACTTAGATGATTTGGATATATTCAACGTAAACCTAGAGATGTACATGTATAGAAGAGTGACTTGATACATGTAAAGGAAAAAAGGGGTAGAGGTAGACCGAAAATCATATGAAAGGAAGTGATAAAGAAAAATTCATAATTTTTGTATCTTATAAAAAAATATGATTCAGAATAAAGTTGAATGGAAAAAAAGGATTCATGTAGCTGATCCTAACTAGTTTGGGATTAAGACTTTGTTGTTGTTGTTGTTGTTGTTGTTGTTTCTTCTAAAATTATATGGATGCAGAATGTTGTGGCCCTTAGTTTGAGATTAGGTATGGAAAATTGATCTAGGGCAGACGTAAGTATTCATATTGGGTGCAAACTTAATGGGTCAGATCTAGTGTTAGGATGGAGTTTCATGCTGTTGCGACTCACTTAAAATTGTTCTAATGAGATAAGGAACGGCTTAGATTACTGGGCCCAAACTTGGAGGTGGACTTCATTTAAGAGGTTTAGTATGTGCATGCAAACCATTCTCAGAAAAATGTATTTATACCCAAACTTTTTTCGAGCTGAAATTATAGAACTGCCTCGTCTTCTCGGTACTGGGAGAAACAACAATTGACATGCTTGAAACTTCAAACTGAAAGTAAAAATTAGAGAAGCAGTATGGTATTCCAAATGACATGTAACTGGTAGATGAGATGGTCAATTGGTATAAGATACCCTGAGCTGGTGAGAAATTTCAGAGTCAAGTTTGAGCAATTTTTACTCATACCATTTGCAGAGTTAAGCTGATCAGTTTTATGTTGTGCTGGGTCACCGTGTGAAGTGTTTTGATTGTCCGGTTGAATAATAGCTGTTCTTTTGGTTTCTAATGCTGTATCCATGTTTGCATTTGAATCAGATGAGCGGGTGCCAATGGAGCTGAAGAAGAATATCATGCAGGCTCGAGTGGCTAAAAAGTTCACCCAGGCGCAGCTTGCACAGGTATCTTTTGTTCCCTTTTTTTCTTTCACTGAAGCTGCTTTGATTTCTTTTGCACTCTGAAACATCTTCAAATATGACAGCTGATCAATGAGAAGCCCCAAGTGATTCAAGAATATGAATCTGGGAAGGCCATTCCAAATCAACAAATAATTACCAAACTTGAAAGAGTCCTCGGTGTGAAACTGCGAGGTAAAAAATGATGTCAAGCCAGCATGTCCTATCAGCAACCAATGTGTATGAAGGAATTTCGTATGCGTAGCATGTGTCTGTTTTCAGTTTGTGCAGTTTGGTTTGGTGCATGCATGAAAACTCTTGTTGCTAAGGAATGTTCTAACCGTTTTAATATGCTTGTTTGATCTGTAACCGGACATCAATGTGCAGTTGCATGTTTGTCACCTTTATGACTGGTTCTTCTGGTTTGCAATCTGTTTTTGTGTATGTTTTGGTCACCAGGACAGTTAGGGTAGAATCCACCACCCCATGCATGGCACCCGCATAAACTTGGATTGGGACTTACGACTGAATTTTACAAGGTTTCTTAAATTGACTTGAATCGACCCGGTCCTGAACCAGATTATGCATTTGATCATTTTGTTATATGTCACACACCCCAAATACAATTTGGTTTTGTACAATCCGTTGCTTTAACATCCTTGCCTTTGCCCTGCAACCTAGAGGACTACTCATTCTTAAATTGTGAAAATAATATCTAGCGTCTCTGTTACAATTTTTTGTTTTTTTTAATCCTAACTAACAGGCTGCAGGCATATAAATATCACCATGTATGTATGTGTGTGTGTGTGTGTGTGTGTGTGTGTGTGTGTGTGTGTGTGTGTGTTTGTGTGTGATATGGTTGGCCTTGCAGCCATTGGTATTGTTGCGGGCGGTTGTTTGTCGTGGGTCGGTGATCGAAAGTTAGCCTGGAAAGAGGTTGCTAAACATCAGGTAAGTAGTTAGAGACCGGGTAAAGAAATACCGTTGGATCCGTTGATGATGCTTATTTGTGCTGTGAACCCACAATTTCTGTATATTTTAAATGTAATTCCTGTGAGATATGATTTGTAATGGAATAATTATTTCTGTTCCGATATCCCACTTGAGATTGCAAAATCAACTGGTTTCAGGCACAAGTAGTTGGTTCGTTTGCGAAGTCCTGTGCCTGTGCTGGGTCTTGGAGTACCTCAACCCTTTTTTTGTTTTAGGGTTTGTTAACAGCAACAGGTGTGGAATCTTATGGTCTCTTCATGTGCTATAAAAGGGAGTCAGGATTCTTCCTGGCCTTCAATGTTGGATCAATCGTTATTCAAAGGATAATCCTGGTTCAGTATTGAAGCGATTGTTCTATTCGTCCTCTTGACAAATGATGATCATAATGCAGTTTTGAAGCAATTCCTCTAGTTATGTCCTATTGATGATAAGAAAAACAATGATCAATCTCAACGGTTGTATCAGCAATTCAGAATAGAGTAAATTACCTTCTTAACTTTGCACAATTTAAACATTGACTCCAGAATCTTTTTTTTTTTTTGGGAAGACCCCAAACTCTCATTTCTTTGCAATGAGGTTTAGTCCATCCATTAGACGGTGACGCTTTTATTGTATCAATTAAAAAGACAAATATGCTCTTAAAAAATCCAATGAGTTGCCATTTGGGGGGAATCTGAATTGTTTCGTTTGAATGCTGCTTTGTCCTAATCCACTTGGTGAAATCGATGGTGCTCTAGTACTCCTTTATCATACCTTAAAGACTTTAGGTGAGTTCCTTTAAGATTCCATCTTTCTCCTTTATCTCTCTAGTCCTCCTTTATCATACCTTAAAGACTTTAGGTGAGTTCCTTTAAGATCCCATCTTTCTTCTTTATCTCGATCGATGCATTGTTGCATTATTATTGTTGTTTTGCTTGAGGTGAATTTTTGCCTATGAACTAATGCATGTCGCTCTTGCCCTCCTTTCGAATGAATAGTTCCTATCGACGAACATCGACGCATTGCTTTCCTTTCGACCGACATATTTTAATGAGTACCTATTGATGATTTCTGGTGCTTCTTCAGTTCCACCTTACTACATACCACATATATTCTACAGTTCTTTCCTCGTAGGCTTTCTATATCTCCAGTCATTCATATTTTTGTAAAGATAAGTAGCCCTAGGGTTTGATTACTGAATGTAGGTTTAAGAAATAATGTGCCTTTTTTTCTAAAAGATGGGTATGATTATGCTCAATGTTTTCAAAGAAGAGGGCCCTTTTTCCTTTACCTACAGTCGGTGATCCCTAAATTCTTTGAATTTTTGGAGTGTAGGGACAATGTTACATAAAAAATGAGTAAAAGCAGATGTGTATTTATGGACCACTAAGGTACAGAGAGTAAAGCCATGCAGAGTACACAGCTATGCTGTGAATAAATTAGATCAAGATTCTTTTGACTCAAGTGACTAATAATTAAATAAGTGGGTGGATTGTTTGTATCTTTATTGTCATTTAATAGTTATGCATTGTACTATATGGTCCCTGCTGAGATGGGTGTTATATGTAAGTTGACCAGGTACCACTGTCCTTTACTTTTAGCATGGATTCAAATCTTTTTACGTTAGAGATCCATCATGGGGGGTGCATTCGATTCACCTCCTCCATGCAGCACATCGATGGTGAGGTGACTTACTTTGATGATTGTGATAAAGATAAGATGCGTCTAATAGAAATTGAGAGCTTGACAAAGACCCTATGCTATCATAAGTTTGAGCAATTTTACTATTTGGTCTTAAGGCAGTCTTTTGAGGATGTACTCAAAATTCTGAATAATGATAAAGATATCCTTGATATGATAGTTGCTACAGCAGGGGAGAGCAATATGACAGTATATGTGGAGCATGGGATAGATGACATTGAGTTGGATCAATTTGAAGCACTCATAGCATTGATACAACCTTAGCCTCCTATTATGGCAGAACAAACAAGGGAAACAGAAGATTTATATATGGCTAGTGATAAGAATTTGGATCTTGCAGAAGATTTAGATTCACATATGGTTACTGAGGCTAAGGATGAGGATGATAGCGATAGATTGACCGACTTCAGTGAGACGAATGAGGATAATAACTTATTTGCAGATTTTATGGACAGTTTAGTGACGTATAAAGGTTCATATAAGGAGAAGGTTGAGGCATACCAATTTAGTTTTGCGGATGATGAATTGGTAGGGAACGAGACTGAATTAAGTGATAGTGATACAGTTAGAAATATAGATAGCTCATCAGAGGGCTCAGAACATGCAAGGTTTTCCAAATTCAATGAGAGCATTGTCTTTAGTAGACTTATTAAGCTAAAAGCTTGAAATGTTATTTGCCTCGGTGAATGTCTTTAGGAAGGCTTTGAGGCAGTTCTTTATTCAAGAAGGTTTTGATTATGTTTACAAGCATAATGAAAGGTCTAGAGTGACAGTAATCTACGAAAGGAATTGTGGGTAGAGGATACATATAGCTCCTTGCAGAGGATAGATACGTATCAGATCAGACGATTCAATCCCACCCACAAATATGGCCGACACTTTGAGAACTACAATGTTAACTCTTCATGGCTGGCTTAGATATATATATATATGGAGGATATTAAATCTGATGGTAATTGGAATGTGAAAGTTTTTGTAGAAAGGATGAAGAGGGACCAGAAGGTTCATATTGCAAAGGCTCTAGCATATAGGGCAAAGAGGAAGGCCCTACTTGCTATACATAGCTTCCATAGGGAACAATATGAAAAGATTTAGGAGTACTATGATATTATCAAGAAGACCAATTCAAGTAGTACTATGCTTAGAGTACTTTACCTAGTGAGGGACAGCCATCTATTTTTCAAAGATTGTATGTATGTTTTGAAGCTTGTAAAAAAAGATTTTTTATCTGCTTGTAGGCTCATTATTGGGTTGGATGGATGTCATTTGAAAAGTTCCTTGGAAGGACAGTTGCTGGCAGCAATTGGAAGGGACCCCAATGATGACATTTTTTCCATAGCATGGGCAATCATCAAGGATAAAAACAAGGAAAGCTAGACTTGGTTTTTGGTGAATCTATTAACTAATATTGGACTTATTAAGGATAAAGGGTGGACATTCATCTCATATAGGCAAAAGATTAGTATTCTTAACCATTAGATTTTAAATTCTTTAAGGGACCTTTAGATTAGATATAATATTGATTTATTTCTATGCCACATGCTAGTCACAGATTTTGTATCAGGCATTTGCATGCCAACTTTAGGAAGCTGTTCAAGGAAAAAAAATTTAAAGATGCTTTATTTGCAACTCGGTATGACTTTTAGATGAAAATAAAGTTAATTGCTGATATGAATCAGAAAGCAGCATATTGGTTGTTAAGACAAGAGCCATCATTATGGAGTCGGCATGCATTTAGCAGCAATCCATGGTTTGACATGATGCTGAATAATATTGTGAGTCATTCAATAATTTCATCATGGAAGCAAGGAACAAGCTGATAACAATACTACTGGAGACTATTAGGAAGCTACTAATGAGGAGGCTACGAGCAAACAAAAGGGCATGATGAGATATGTTGGAGAAATATGTCCCAATATCTAAAAGAAAGTTGAGCTATATAAGCTGCATGCCATGAACTACCATGTGACATGGAGCAATGGTAGTAGTTTTGAGGTAGACCACCTAAATGCTACTTTTGTTGTAGACTTAGAGGGTAGGACATGTGGATGTAGAAAGTGGGACTTAACTAAGATCCCATGCTATCATGCATGTGTTACAATCATGTTCTCTAGGAAGAAGAGGGGAATTATGTAGACATTGGTACTCAAAGGAGACATATATGAAGGCATTATTTATCCGGTACCTAGGATGCATTCTTGAGAGCCTTCTTCCTTTGAGACAGTGTCCACACCATCATTGAGGAGACCTCCTGGTAGGCTCAAGAAGTCAAGAAGAAGGGAAGAAGATGAAGTATAAAATTCTCAGAAACCGAAGAGAAGTGGGACTTCCCCCAAGTGCAGTAACTGTTTAGAGTGGAGTCACAATTTTAGGACTTACAAAGGTCCTAAGAAAGTAAGATCTCCAAAGAGAGTAATATCTCAGAAAGGAAAAGGGCAAGATACATCTAAATAGAAAAGTAAAGCAATATCTGCTACTAAAAGGGGAAAACCGAAAAAAAATAAGGTTTTCATGGATAAATCGCAGTTAGTTTGTATTTTTTTGTATCCCATTTAATTTCTTAGATTTCATTTTAGATTTTAGGTTACAATCATTATACAAGTTCCTGGGCATACTAACAACACTAAGGCAAGAAATCTTGTAAAGTATAGAACATAGCCACCCGAGTCCCTAGCTCTAACAGCGCCTTCCCAGTAAGCTTCAGGACCTACTTAGATATATCCCTCACAATCGTCTAGTTGTAGTTCTTAACAGCAAACTCAAAGGCCATCATAGCAACTTTGAGTGAATGTTTAAAGCTTTAATTATGTTTAGGGGATGTTTTGATGTTGAGTGGATGTACTGTGGATATAATGGATGTTCAACATTCTATATTTTGGATGATGTTTAGATTTTTTTGGATGATGTTTACATGGTTTGGGATGATGCATGTATTTTGGCTAGATGTTAGATGTTGTCTGCTTTTGGATGATGTTTATAGATAATATGTTATTTGGTTCTAGATGATATATATGTTTTTGTATTTATGGATAATGTTACCGTATATGGACAACATTTATGGATGATATTCATGTTGGGATGATACAATCAGTGTATATTCTATTTATGGATGATATTTGAATAATATATTTGTAGACAATATGTTTGTGACAATAGATGTGGTGATGTTTGTGATAGAAGGTGTCGATGTTAGATTTTGAAATGTATCAGCAGCTATTGTATATCAGGTTTAGGTTTTAATGCATAATTAATATGTATCAGGTTACATTGCAGTTGCTAATATTGTTTACAATATAGCATGATTCAAGTTTTGTATTTGTTATAGTACATGTTTAGGTTACGAGGATAATATAGGGTAGGACATTCAGATGTTTTAGTTTTTACTGCTATCACATTGTAAGACTTATAACTATATCAGGTTAAAATGTAGGTTTCGATCTTGGATTTTGAAATGTATCAACAACTATTGTGTATCATGTTCAGGTTTTAATTTAGAATTGATATGTATCAGGTTACATTGTAGTTGCTAATATTGTTTATAATGTAGCATGATTCAAGTTTTGTATTTATTATAGTATATGTTCAGGTTATGAGGATAATATAGGTTTAAATGTTTTAGTTCTTACTGTTGTCACATTGTAAGAATTATAAATATATCAGGTTAAAATATAGGTTTCAATGTAATTTTGAAATGTATTAGCAGCTATTGTGTATCAGGTTTAGATTTTAATATAGAATTGATACATACAAGGGTATTATGTATCAGATTATATTATAGGTTTCAATGTTGTTCTAATTAAACATTATAGTTGCTAATGTTGTTTACAATGCAGTTGTAAATGTTTACAATGCAGCATGATTTAAGTTTCAAAAGTTCATATTATAGGCTACTATAATTTGCCCTTTAGGTTATAATGATAGTATATGCTTCGATTGATTGCTAACACTAATCTGACAATCATACTGTAACATTTTATATGTTCGAACATAAACCCTAACACTAAAGATCAAAGTTTTCTGTTAAATTAATAAAAACAAATCATACATATAGCCCCCAAAAGTTTACATAACAACCATTTGGACTCCAAAAGTTTATCTTATAAATAAAGACACCCCAATACTTTATTACACTAATACAGAGACCCCAATTGCTACTAGATTACATCTACTTTAGCGATTGAAACCGTTTGTCTATTCAATTATACTTTCCCAGTCCCCATCATCCCATATGAGCGCCAATAGAACCCCAATCACCACCCAAGATCAAGCATGCACTAAGTCAAGTGTTTTCTACTTAATCGACAGAGATAAAGCTCATTTTTCATCCTTTTATTCTTCCGAAGCAACTTGTTCAGAAGTTCTCTTATGTGAGGTATGGATGGAGGATCATGCCAGTGAAAGAATTCACATCCTCTTTTAGCCTGTAAGAAATCTAAAAGCCCTATCTGAGAAATCAAAAATAAAGCTTTTAACTCTCTTCATTTGCCATCATACCTCATACATGGAGCACAGAATCGACATTCAAGATTTGCAACAATCCAAAAGGTCTTTAATTAAGCACTCAGCCCGTAGTTGCAACGCAAAATGAGCATTTGCTTAGAGTTGTAGTTGGAGCCATGGTGGATGATTGGCCGGATATTTTGGCTTGTTACCATGGAGATGGTTGGTCGTCTCTTTCAAGTTTTCTTCTCTTCATTGACTTTACCATAGTAGTTGGAGCCCTCAACTTAGAGGTGTAGTTGGAGATCTCAACCCCACTAGGCTAAAGCCCTAACCTAACCAAATGGAAATGATGGAGACGATCCTCTCTCTCTCTCTCTCTCTCCCCATCAAAACCCCATTCCCTTTTGATTTATAAATTGGAGGGTAGTATTGGTATTACCAAAATGTTTGGATATCACGTGATTATCACATGCTAACACCTTATGATGGACATGAACGGAGGGGGTCTTTCTGTAACGAAATGAAAGTTTTAGGATCTTCAAAAAAAAAATCTTTTAGAATTAATATTTAAATTGAGTAAAATTGATGGGTCTTAATGTAATTTACTCTTTAGAATTACTAGTTGGCTCTCAATCTTCCTTGCCCTCTCAAATAATCTATTTTTTAAAAAAGCTTGGATTTTCTTTTTTTTTCCCACCAATGCCTAGTGTCATGAACAAATCTGCGTTGATTTTCTTTATTTTTTGTTATTTCAATAAAAATGGTATTCCAAGTATTGCTTACGAGGAGACTGTCGAGAGAAGGGGGCGAATAAGTTCATTCATTTGGTTAGAAGTATTGGTGTTAATAAACTCTTTCATTTGATTCAAAATATTAGTGTTTGGCTGAAGTTTTCCTGCAATATAAAAAAGCTGAAAATTTTTAGCTTCCACAACCTTTTATTTTTTTTAAGGAAACTAAAAAAGTTTTCTTTTTTCTATGAAAAAGGAAATGAATTTCCAAGATTTAGAAATGTTTTCTTACTACTAAAATTTTCTGCCAAAACAAACAAATAGAAATGTCTATTTTCATACAATCGCAATCAAACAAACCCTAAAAATAAAAAAAATCATATTTTCCAGCAAATAAAGAAAAGAATTTTCCACATTAATTTTTTTCTCTCGCAGAACGAACGCGCACGCAAACAAAAAGGCGTTTCCACGGGATTAAAAAAATATATATATATTCCACGGAACAGAAACGTAGCTGACCTCAGGAGACCAACTACCTCAGAGAACATAAAACAAAGCACCAAATCCTGCCTTGCCAAGTTCAACGATCCCCCACCACCGTAGACACCATCCACCTAAGCCCCACTCAGTTCACCAATCCCCCGTACGGTTCAAACCATCCACTTAAGCCTCTCTTTTGAGTTGATCGAATAACCAGATGCTTAGTTCCTATGGCTAGTGGCACAAACCAAAACATATCACAACCAAAAGACCATAAGAAAGCTCCTCAGATTAGATGGGTCAAGATGTACAATTATGACTCTCTTCATAGATAAAAACCTGCGCAGTATATAGCTCAAACAAGACCTCCCCATCGTCGGTGGCACAAGCCAATACATCTCACAACTGAAAAAAAAAAAAAAACTAGAAAAAAGATCCTGGGATTGGATTGGTCTCATTGCCGCGCAACCAAATGTACAATATCTGACTTGCTTCAGAGATAAAAACATGGGCAGCCGTCAATGGTATACAGCGCGCTACAGGATAAATCTCAAACAAACACCACCGCATCCCAGCAATCAAGGAATATAGGAAGTCCCAGTCCCTACAGCTACAACACAACAGCATACTGCAAGGATAACATATCTAGCGTGGTTTTTTATTCACAGGCAAATTTTGTACCAAAGCTGGTGAGGCAGATGGCAAATGCCTGGAGGGCTGAGAGTGGCTGCCGGTAGTCCATGGTAAACATGTCATCACCAACCTTCCCATACTGAAGCAGCACTGTTTCCTCGTCTCCAATTCCCCATGGTTGGCTGGGATCTGCTGTAGCTACCAGCTGAAAATTTTTCACTGAAGCAACTGTAACCCGGCCATGAAAATTCAAGCACCAGCACTGCAGATGCTCGTGCCACCTAGGAGCTTTGTTCCTCAGAACTGCAGATAACCCAGGGATGTGTGTCTTTGACTTCACAGAATCATCCGCTGCGGTTTCTTGAGCTGAGGGGCATCGCAGGGTGCAGTGCATCCTTCTCGGTCCTCTAGATTTTAGCAGGTTGAATTTGTAAGATACCTGTCCAACTTCGAAATTACTGGATGAGACCTGGGGGCTGATTTGCTTGCTGGCAAAACGCCGGCTTGCTCGGCTGCTTGCTGCCTTTGCACCATCATATGGTGGGCGGCTGTCATAGATCATAAACTTTGTCCCCAGGAAATCAGATCTGCAAGGGACATAAGGCAACAAGTTAAATCTATGAAAAAAGCTCACTCAAACTAGGGTAAATTGGCATGCATGTAAAAGTGGGCTATATTTTGAGGTAGCAATAGTCATTCATACAAAAAGAAGCAATTTCTTCAGCACACACTCAGACAAGACGGCAGCATCCATTTTCATGCATAACTGGTCCAAAAAGTGATATTCGAAACAGGCATTAATAACTCGTACATGGTAAATACATAATCTTCAGCATGCATTCAAACATTAGGGTGCAACTATTTGCATGCAAAACTGGTAAATACAATAAATTTTAAGATAAGCTTTGATAAGTAGATAAACAGGCCGATACCCTCCCTTGTCTCTTATTTTAAAGATGAAAACTCGGAATTTCATACAACTTGCAGAATACAACATAAATGATGCACATGAGTTCACATTTTAGTAGACAACTAGCACTGGGCATATGCATTCACATGTGAGAACTGATCTTAAAATTAAGGTCCGGATATCCACTTTCCATTTTTAAGAAAATATGCAGCCATCAGGACCTTAATGGATGAGTCTCCTGGGAAAGTAGAAGGATCAGAGCAAATGCAAGAAGGTTCTGCCAGAAAAGTAGAGTCAAATGCTTGGGGTGGAGTCACAAGCCCAAGATTTTGCATTATATATAGAGATGTAGAAATTAAGGATTTGTCAGTCCCAATTAAGATCTAAGCAATTTTGTGTATGTGAATTTATTGATCTGCATATATTTGGAAAGATGTGAACAGCCTTTAGTGGAATTAAAATGTGACTTGAGTGCTTAAGCAGAGGGCAGAAAAGTTTTGCTTATGAGCAAGGAACTGTAAACAATGATTCAAGTGCTCAAGTAGAATCTAAAATTATTAGAAAAAAAAAGACCTCAAGAATATTTCAAAGCATTCATGTTTTTTTAAAATGGCAGGTATGTAAGGTAGACATAATAGACTTCACACCATACATGAGGTGATTTCAATGGCCAGGCATAAAATGTAATGAAAATGGTGAACTGGCAGCATCAAATAAATAAATGCTGCAGGGTTTATGGACAGTTATAATAAATATTTATATTATCCATCTCTCTGGAATCAGCAGAGCAATAGAGGATATACTACCAGGTGAATCAATCTATGCATATATAAATGAACATCAACTAGTTATGTTTATGGTCATATATCTACCAGACAGAAGATGATGCACCCGTTTTTCTGTTTATGTGCATGCAAGCTGCACTTACGTTTCGATCTAATTATGTAGGCAAACATTCCATGCTGCTTGCAACAAATATAACATCAGATGCATGTTCAAAGAAGCTAAGTGGAAGTTGTTAAATTGGGAAACCTAATACGAAGTGTATGGTTTTTAAAGAAGTAAAACTGATAGCATAAGCAGACATAGTTCCACTTTAAGTTTAACCAAAGGACAACTAGAATTGAACTTGTTGAAGCAGAACAGAAATGCTGCTTGATGGGATTACAGATTCCATATATTGCATAACAGAAGCAGAAGCTAGAATAGAGGCTCACCTCAACTTTCCCATATATGCTTTACTTCCTTGGGACAGGTCATCAGCATCAAGAGAAATAATATACTCAGTGTGGGCACCATGCCTAAATCTTCGAGCTGCCAATAGGAACTTCCCTTTATCCGTGAATGCTGCAAGGATGAACTGAATAAGCCACAATCCAAGAACTCTAAAAGGTGATGCAACAGCAAACTAGAAAGAGAAAAAGAAAATCCTTGAACAGACTGTGAATCTCATTCAATCTAAAACATTTGACAGTATAAAATCCTCCTAACAGGATCAAAAATTGTCTGAGAGACAAAAATAAAGTCAGAAAAGTCAATCACATAGGTAGAGAAGCAAGAGATAGCATTCAAGATTAAAAAGAAGCGCATATTATCAGCACACTACAGGATGATAAAACATCAAACCACCTTTTTACTACATGTATGGATGCATTAACTCAGCCTCAGAGGATCCCTAGGATAGAATATGAAAGAATTCAGGAAATTCCAAAACCATGTAACAAGATTGCCTCGCCATGAAATTATCACATCACCAAGTTAGCATTATTTTAGCTTCATCCATGATATACCAAGCTTATTAATAACTTAAGATTGGTGTCCAAGAAACATAGATTGCTGGTGAAAGGTTCCTCCATTACACAATTCCATGAATGAGAGTAAGCCACTTGCATGGTTTCACTGTTCTACCCAGTCAACAGATACTGACAAGCCACCTTCTATAATAAGCATGTTCTCACTGCCAATCATTGACGGCAAACAATTTTATGTAAAGATAAACCTGAAGAAAAAATGCACCAATGTAGAAAGCCAATAGATAGGTCATTTCCTGTATGTTCATTGTAACTACTAATATTCCAAATCCTCAATGGGAAACATTTTATTCTGCATCCTCTGTTCTCACATATATGAATCCAATCTAAAATAGCATTCTTAAATTGTTCCTATAAAGACATGCATGCAACTGAGATACATGGTCGACTTTCAGTTAACTAATTTCAGGTTGATTTAGGTGAATCACTACCTATAACAGCATGGTCAACAAGCCCTACACATGGGTTTGGATATGTTGATCTTAAGCAGCCAATAATGACAAGCTGACAAACATTACAGTGTGCCATACCAGCTTATTTGAATTTTAATCAACTGGCAACATCTCACCACTCATCAACGCAGATCCAGACCCACTCCTAACTGGACCCATATTAATATGCATGGGCAGGAATGGAACAAAAAAAGGCAAGGCAAGAGAAGGGAAGTGACGTGCCACAAGTAATAGCCAGCAAAGCAGTATAAAGAGAATTGCATCAGATAAGCATCAGCTCCTCATAAGAAAGAAACAAGCAGTAAAATAAAAGCAAATTTAGTGCAAAAACAAGGTCGATTTAGTGGAAAGTAAGATGTAAAACAAACAATTAAACATCAATCAAATCTAGCATAGTATAAAACAGTGAACATTAGTACATATACCACATCTAACTACCAAAATTCACCTTATGGGAACAAAAAGACTGAACCAGGAGAACTGATAATCAGCATGGTGAAGCAGTAGCCTTGAAAGGTGAAAAAACAAGGCCAAAGAAGTTGCAACAGGTCCATGAAAGAAGTTACACTTATCCCCAGCAAAGATTACAAATGCAGCTAATGACATCACCAGCTCCAAAAACAGCAGAACCAAAACCACCAGCTACAAATGAAATCAGTGGTTGCAAGGTCAAAATGAACAGACACCCACCTGCTTTCCCTCAAAAGGAACTTAGCAGTCCCAGTATGTAAAGTTTGAGACTGCAAAAAGTACAGAGTATTCCCTTGATTACACCCCAAATATGTATGCGCTCCTTTCCTTCCGCATGGCCCAAAGAGTAGGAGAGAAGATTCATTTCCATGGGAACTTGATTGTAAAGAATAGCATAAAGGACTCAAATATCCATGCAAGCTAGATTGATTAGTACACCATAAGCAGGACCGAAATTGAAGCTTATCAAAAAGCATAACTAGGGGAGAAGGTATAGGAAAGAATATTTTGAGAAAAGGGAGCAATTTGCAGAGAGATAAATGTCCCAAATTTGTTAAATAGTGTTCACAAGAGCTTCAGGTTTAACATGCACCACTAGCCAAGTAAGGAAGATAGAGAGACACCAATGAGGTCACATGTCAAAGTGCTAAAATTGTTATTTAAAGTGGTAGTAAATAACCTAGAACACAAGATTTAGGACTCCATACAATCCCACAAGACAAGCATCTGATTCAGTACCAACCTAAATCGTTTTTCCAAAATCAACATAAAGAGATAGTTGGATTCTTGATGTCATATCTGGGTGCTATCTTTTGATAAAGAGAAACGGCACTTAAAATAGTATTTCTGGAGAGGGTGTGCTGTAATTGAGTTGAAAGCAAAGCCATCATTCACATTCATTTTAAAGCAACCACAATCTATCACCTGGTTACAAATATATCAGCAACCTGAATTGAAGATTTAAGTTAGGATTCTTGCAAACATAAAGGATATTATACAAACGAAACAGTCAAGCATCCAACTACACCTAGAAGTTAAAAAATTTCCTAAGGATATGCTAGGAATGCATTATCTCGACCATTGCAACCATAATAGCAAGAATCATTTTGCATGAGAAATTCCAATTCTATATGAACATGTCCAATTACCAACCAAATTAAAATAAATAAAAAATAAAGCTTTCTGCTCGCAACTAGGCATTGCAAGTAAGCACGCTCATTTACCATCGGCTAAGGATCAAATAGTTATTTGTAAAAACGTGGAAGTAACCAAACATGAGAAGACACCTTATAGTCGAATATCTGCTTACTTTGAGTCAGGCCGAGATATAAATAAAATGTCGAATTCTTCTTGTTCCTTTTGATAAAGCATTGGATTGGCAAGTCCCTCGGCCCCGGCTGCATTTTAACCCCACATTTCACATCCAATTAATCCTAATTTTCCAATATTACAGAAAATTATGGAAAAGAAAAAAAAAAAAAAGAAAATCAAAAGCATTCGATACGAATCAATTTTTTTTTAAAAAAAAAAGCCACGAAATGAGAATTTTTAAAGAAGAAAATCCCCAACAAGAAGCCCCAATATCCCAACTTTCCATCAGATCCCAAATCCTGGGGGAAAATCAAGAACAGAAGCCATGCAAACAAAGGCAAAAATGTTGGACTTACCTGTTTGAGAGAGGAAGGGAAGGTGATCCACCCGCTTTCCAGCGGGGATCGAACCATCCCCTTGGTGATCTCCCTCCACCGCCGGCAGACGCAGGCGCAAGACACCACGTCCTTCCGCAGCGGCCACTGCTCGCCTCCGGCCTCTACCCTCTTCACGATCTCCCTCAGTAGCTCCGGCAGAATCCGCGCCCACCGCCCCTCCTCCGCCACAGCCACCCCCGCCGTCAGCGGCGCCGCCCACTCCTCCTCCTCCCCCTCCCCCAGCGCCGAGCTCCTGGCCTCTACAAACAGCTCCTCGGACGACGCCGAGGGCACCGACGACCCTCTCCTCGACTGACTTGCCCTCCGCCGCGACGCCATCTTGCTCTCTCTCTCTCTCTCTCTCTCTCTCTCTCGAAGAGAGAAGGGTTTCTTCTCCCTCTCGTTCGTGGGAGGAGGGCTTTTTATTTTTTATTTAATCCTCACCAGCGGCTATCGAGGGGAATGGGCGTAGGGATAGCAATGAAGCTAAGTGGGTACGGAGGAGGTTCCTCCGTACTTATACCATCTCCGAGAGTATAAAATTTTGTTCTTATATTTATATCCATGATGATTACGTAGTATCCATACTTATACTGGATACCATTATTCACATCCGTTCCATATCCATCATCTGTTCCAAAGTCTGTTTCATTTATTTTTTATTTCAAATTTAAACTTTAAAATTAAGACTAAAGTAATTATAAACTTTTTTTTTTTCTTCAATTTAAAGCTAAACAAATAAATTAGATCATAAAAATTTAAAATTTATGATTATTTATAAAATTTATTAATAAAAATAATGGTTATAGAATGAAGAAAGATTGAAAGGGAATGAAGACATTTTTATATTCATATTTGCTCTAAATTTATAATAAATATTATTATATGTTTTTTTTTTAATTTTTATATTTATTTCGAATGAAATAGAGGTGGAGAGATATTCGTACGTTCGAAGAAAATTATCATCTCTAAATGAACGTCGGGACGTCGTGGGGTTTGTATAGAATGTGATAAACATGGTTATACTATAAATAATATTTAAATGAGATGTTTAAGGTATGGAGTAGAATTTATATTTATGATGGTGATATTCTCTCTCCCACTTTTTGACTCGGTCATTGAATTTAGGCCAGCAAATACGTGATCAGACCGTTGCCATTTTTTTTTTGGAAGAAAGACGGAAAGAAAGGGATGCCTTTTTTTTTTTTTTTTTTTTTTAATCCTTTGAAGACTATTTTGGTATTGATTAGGATTGCCTAATCTCAGCTTGGTTAAAGACATCAATTATGATAAAAAAAAATGGAATAGATCCAATTCAAGCTAGCACAATGCAATTTAAATTTTTAACGGTATCTATATATATATATAGATAGATAATAATTTCAATTTATAATATGGATACTCATTCAATTTTATTCTGTTTGAAATGAAAAAATTTTATTTTATTTTGCAAGATTAGATATAGAGATAAAAATTATTTTTATCTTCTACAAATGAAAATAGGGATAAATATATCCTTATCCCGTCTATACTCTATTAGCATTATTTAGTAATCTTATATATTTTCATATCTATAAAATTATTCTTAAAAATTTTACTTAAAATCATATATTAAATAGGAGTGTGGCAACATAAGGATGGAATGGAAACAAATATTTATTTTGCCTTATACATGGAGATGAGAATGAAAAAAAAATTTATGAGGTGAAAATAAGGATTATTTTCTTTAATAAAAATATACACCTAGCAAAAACAATTAATAACACATTTTACTCTTAATTGAGATGAGATTAATAGTAATTATCGAAACAAGGCATCTTAGAAATACTATTCATTTTTTAATCTTATATCAATACAATATGAAATTGTTAGTTGATTAGTTATTTTTAAGTAGAAGACAATAGATTGGTGTTTTTTTTTTAAGAATTTACTTTTAGCGAGGATATAAGATTCAAATTTTGAACATTATTAAAATTTTAAAAAAATCAACTAATAGAATTATTTAGAATCGAGTATTAATGAGTTAAATTTATATCCTCCCTTCAAAATGATTCACAACCTCGCGAAGGGGTGATGGCCTCCTCCTCCTTCAAAATTTCCCCAACAATTTTGAAAATCCACGTAACTCGAATTTTAGCTGCACAAAATAACTGAGTTTAAATTGCACTTAATTTTAAGGGATGGCGACTTGGAACTTTAGAGTCTCATCGTCAATAGCAGATCGTCGCCTTTCCACCAGCCAACGACTCGTTCAAGTCCTCGAGAGTTAGGCCACGGTTTCATCGGATTTTAGCCGCTAACCACGTCCCAAGATGGACGTGATTTCACTGTCCTTCAACACCGTTTCGTTTCGAATAATTCCGTGTGCACCGTTTTGTCTCCAATTGGACTCCTAGCCCCTCCCTTAATTACGGTACGACTCATGATTGCTCCTACCCTTGCTTCGGTGGGAAGGCAACGGAGAAATGGACGTGCACTGGGCTTTAAGCATTCGTTGATGATGAGTACCCTCTCGTGATAGCATCTTCTTTTTCTAGGTAGAGGTACGGATCATTGCGTGGGGTTGCACTGATAATTTCCGTGCACGCAAAATGCTTGGGAATCTATGGACAAAGACTGTCAGAATTATGTGATTAATTATAGTTTTCAATAAGGGTTTTGCTTACGTTAACGAACATCTAATACCCATTTATTCAGCTTTTTTTATGAAAAATAATAAATTTTTAAAAATATTTCGAAACATATTTAAAAAAAAAATTGCTAACCCTAATTCTTCGGCATGCATGCTACTAATGCCATTAGAGCATCGAAGCGAACTTAGATGGCCATCATATGTTCTATCATAAATATATATGTCTATTATTCATTCATAATTCATGTCTGAATGGGTACTAATAATTTTTTTATTATTTTCTAAATATAAGCACTATTATTCATGCCTGTATAGCAGCCATTCAAGTATGCGCAACGTTTTGGTTTATTTTGTACGTAGAAGATTGTATTTCGATGTCAGTCTCAATAACATATATGTTGAACTATTGGGTTGCAAAGTTTTTTTTTTTTTTTAAATTTTTTAAAGATCTTATTGCAATCCAAAATTAGGATATTAAATATCTTATTAAATATTTTAAAATTTTTTTCTTTCTTTATTTTGTCAATTGCCCTAGGACTCATTAAGAAAATCCTTTCAATTACCCACACCCCCCCCCCCCCCCCCTCCAAAAAAAAAAAAAATTTATCACAGATTTGCATTGCTACCACTCGTGCTTGGGCATTCGGCATTCCTATTTTTTTTTTTCTGAGGAGGGGAAGGGATGATCCGGATAATGGGGTATGTTGAGCTGGACTGGGGATTTTATTAAGCACAGGGACCTACGTCCTGCCGCCCTATTGAAGGGGCTTTAAGGCCTGAACTTTTGTCCTTGGAAGAAAACTGGATCAAATCCTAGAACTCCTGCTTATAAGCATCAAAGTGCTACAATTCACTATTGGTTGGGAGACTTTAATTTGAGCTACCGAACGATTTAATTTGGCTGCCAGTTGGCACTGTTGTTCTCCACATGGGTGCTATAATCTCATTTCGGACATGGTATACCATCTATCCAAGAATTAGGCTGGGTCCAAATAAATGGAATATAAAAAAAATTGTTGAGTTGGATCAAATATATTAAGATTCACGAATCGGGTTCAATTGGGATCCAATCCAGGTCTTGAGAAAATATTATTATCTAGAGTGCTCAATTTCAATTATTTCTTATGAATTATCCACTAATACCTTAGTCTCAAGAAATATTTAGTAAGTCTTTTAAGAAATACAAGGCGTATAGGGACAAGACCAGACACTACATACCAGGTTGGATGACTATTTTCAGAAGATTTATATTTAATTTTGAAAGATTTTGGATGCCCCTCTTTGGTCCAACACCCAACTCATGGGTCTGTATAACTAGCTGAGTCCGAGGTCTGGAAGTATCAGTGAGAACTCCAATTCTCATTACATGGTTGAAGAGAGTATGTTTTAAGACAAATTTTCCCATGGCAATTCTCAAATTGCCATACGCTACGCAACATCAAGGTCGATAAAAAAAATATTTTGATAATCGATTCCAATCATGTAACTTTTCTTACTCAAGTATATATAAATTTTAGAAAGAACCAAAAAAAAAAAAAGAGAATTAACTATATTATAATTATCTAGGTCTCAATAATTAAAGATACACCGTCTAAAGTTTGAATTCTAAATATCTAGTTGGTAAGCATAGAGAGATATCACGAATAACTATTAGGACAAGTCTAAGTTCATGCAAATATAATAAATTTTAAATAATCTGAAAATATTAAAAATACAAAATATACAAATGAGGTGCTAACGTAAAAGTTAACACTCACCAAGTCATATAGACTGGGCTGAAGCATAAAATAATAGAAAGTATAATTTATTAAAAATGGAAGTACTATTGGAAGGGTTTGTCTATTTTCTACTTGCGAAGTAACCAAGCGAGTCTTCTAAGAGCTTGTTTTAGATGATCCTCGGAATTTATCCAACCAACCTTGGTCACTTAATCTCCTTCTACTCCATCAAACTCTCACCTAATCTAACTTCAGTCCAGCCGGTGTTAGAATGTGTTATGCATGCAATTTAGTTATATGAAATCAACTTTTATCATCATGACCCAGAGCAGCTGGACATAAACTGTAAGCATGTTAAAATTTTATGATCATATTTAACTATATCAATCAATATTTTAATCAGTCAGCACGGATTGCTTTTGGTACTCGAGCACCTTAAGGTTTTAAAATTCCTGGTCCTTCCGTCTCAATCATGGCAAACAGCTATTTATATCTTGGCTCATCCTTACTGAATTCTCATTAGGATTAATTTTAATGTCCAAAGACTAAGGTTGTTCGCAACCAACCTTAAATCCCAGCCATTATTTCAACTTAAGCTGGTACTTCCATTTGCTTATGCCAATGAATCATGCAACGAATGCGAGGGTGCACATAGATTCATATAAACTGTGATGATGGGCACTCAAAATCCATGGCCAGCATTATGTTGCATAAATTTCGCTACGTACAGCTTTATTACGTGTCTATACATTATAAGAAATTTAAGAATCACCAACAATTAAAAAATATTGGCAAATTTTGAAAAAAATCAGCCGATTATATTCTCTATCTATTCATGTTAGTATGGTGCCAAAAATTACGTTTCTATATCTATTCATGTTGGTGAAATGGAAAGATTGAATGCTATTAAATACAACTTTATTATATGTCGATAAATGGAACTCACTTCATGATACATGCCATTGCATTCATAGATCTACGTATGAATTTTTTCATCAATTTTAATTAAATATAATAAAATATTATAAATATAATATTGATAAAATATAAAAGATTAAATTGTAATTAAATTGTAAGAAGTGATGGTTTGGGAACCAAGAATTTTGAGTGTAAGTTTGAGAACGTATTTGTTGGCTTTAAAAAAAAAAAAAAGAGAAAAAAGAGAGAGAAAAAAAAAGAAGAAGCTAGTCGGAGGGACCGTGAGACCAAAATGATAATGGTTAATGTTCTCAGTTATTTCGTGTCTTACGGATGCATCCTTCCAGAGCCTCATCGGAAAATTCGCAGTAAAATGTGAAGCGTTGCGTGTCCGGAGATCTAAGCCAGCCATCGTTGAGACGGACTTATCCGAGCTCAACGAGCGGTAGAACTTTCTGCCACGTGGCGCGCATGCAAGCTATCATAATACGTGGTGCAAAGCTTCTTTTCGCAGAAGCCGTGCGGCTGATAGGCTCAAACTCCGACGTCAAAAACCATCCGGTGCGCGTTAGCCACATGGCCTTTCTAACAGGGTTGGAACCAGGCCGCTCATCATGAGTGGCGTCACTACCAGCGGAACATCGTGTTTGCTGCTCTCCACTACACATTTATGGACAGAAGCTTTCGTCTTTACGGGAGCCGGCAGCGGGGGTTTGTGAATCAGAATACACCACATCGCCTCCGTCGTCTCCGTGATAGAGAGCGCTGTACAGGATCCAAAAAAAACCATGCCGCGGTTCGCTTAAAATTTAACATTACTTAGATTACACTTAGGAAATTACTAAACTTTGAAGTAGCGAAACTCTCTCTGTCTCTCTCTCTCACAATAGATACCCAACCCGTCAACCTTATCCATCTCAGTAGCAAATCCGATATGGTATATGATATGCCTTATCGTCCATAAGATATATAAATAAAATCCTTCCACGGTGCAGCCTTGTAATGGTAGGCGAGGCTCAGAACAGCTCAGCCTCGTTGGCGGTGGTCGAGGTCCCAACGCTGGCTCCAGTCGCGGATGGCGAGGTGGAGTTGCTTGGCCGCCACGAGCAGCTCCACCGCCTGCAGCGGGGTCAGTATCTCCGTCATCAGCTTCCTCGTCGTCGCCACCCTTAGCTTGTCCGCCTCCCCCACCTTCCTCCCCAGCGCCCCCGCGAACTCCTCCATCGCCGCCTTCACCTCCTCGTTCCATCCGTTATGTCCGGTTGGCGCCGCGGCCGTCCTCCTCCCCCAGTCCTTCACGATGGTCAGCAGCGGTATGTCCCACAGGTCTTCCTGCAAAGTCGCCATCTTGGTGGACAGCTTGTCCTCTTCCTTCACAGTCCAGCAGTGCAGGTCATTGACGAGGGCCAGCTGGGATGCGGAGAGCCCCACCAGACCTCCCCGGAGGGCGGCGCTGCCGCCGCCGGGGGCGAGGAATTCGTCGAGGCAGGCCATGAGCTCGTAGCCAGAGAGGGCGTAGAGGAGGCGGATGAACAGGGAGGGGCGGCAGCCGCCGAGCCAGAGGAAGGAGTTTTCGAAGGCGGTGTTCCACAGGGGGCAGAAGAAGATGGACCCGTCCTCCCTCGCCAGCGCCCGCCGCTTCTCGGTGTACTCCTCGTAGTGCCTCATGCTCTTCTCCACCAACTCCCTCAGCTCCGCCTCGCTCTCCCTTCTCTCGCTTTGCATGGCCTCGAGCAACTCGTTCAGGTCCGCATCCTGCTCTCGGATCCACTCCTCGAAGCAAGAACGAAACCGGCTGTCCATTTCTCGACTTTTATCGACAATACATTAGACTGAGTTTGGAATGGGTCGGGAGAGCGAAGGTGGCAGAGAATTTATAGAGAGAGAAGGGCGGGGTTGGTCGTTGGTATTAGGGGAGACAAAGGGGGCCGGGGCGATGGCAGCATGGGGAAGGAGTTGATGAAAAAAGATGGTGAGAAGATCGGAACCGGGGAATTGGACTGTAGTTAGGGAAAAGGACGATATAGAGCTCTCTATCTTCGCTCTCCTCTTTTTATCGGTTTCCCCCCTCATCCTGTTGGATTTCATATACATTAAAAAAAAAAAAAAAACCATGGATACGGCCGTGGCTGCGCGCGTGGCGTCTTTCTGCTAGACCTTTCAACATAAGCTTTACTGAAATATCGTGCGCAACCAAGGGAGTGGTTTGGTACTATAGCATGGAGGTTTACCATGGTGTGGAAGTTTACCGGAGACTAGAGAGGGGATGCTGCCTTGGTTTCGGCATGTTTCTATAGGGCTCAAGGGAAGCAAGATGTGGCTGGTGGGAACGATTGATCCGAGGGTCTGGGCCGGAGGCTTGGGTCAGCGTCCATAATAGAAAGGAAGCAAAGAGGCCACAGGTGCCATCGTGCTTGGTGGTAATCCCAGCTGGAGTACTTTGAATGGGAAAGTCTTTTGTGTTTTTGGGAAAAAGTTTGGTGCAGGAGGCGTTGTAAATAGGATGGGTTTGGTCTGAGGCTCGTTGGTGCTTCTCTGGTGATCCTGTGATTATGGTGGGCAGCTCATCTATGAGATGCATCAGATCCACTGTTGATCCTACACAGGACCTTAGGAAAAACTTGTAGTGATATTAAAGTGCTAAACAGATGGATCTAAAGTGGCTTTTCTTCGTATTAGCTTTCTCTCTAAAGAAAAAGAATGGTTCCAGTTTCCAAAGGTCTGACAGAGAATTAGTGAATGAATAAAAGGATGAAACAGTTGGATACCACTTGGTTGTGTTCCTCTTGTGTCTAGCGTGCATGACGCCATGCCTTGCTCCGATTTCGTTTTTCTTTCCCCCGCTCCAAGTGATGGTTTTGCCCATCTTGGGACTCGGCCATAGTGTCGCGGTATGGCTTCGGGCTTGCCGCAGGGGTGCTGTCGTACACATGGCATGGTGTGGCCTACCGAAGTTTTAGCATGCTGCAGCAGTGCAATACTTTTCAATATTTTGGAATCTTTGAAGTGAGAGTTGGTTAAAGGCCTCGCTAAGATGGTAAGAATAAAAAAAAACAGTTTGACCATAGGTGAGTCATAGCAACAGCAACAGAATCTTTGAAAGATTGATTTAGACACGGCTGTAGAATATCATGGTATCTTTGAATATTTAAAAATTTTTTAATTTTTTTTAAAATATTATATTATCTTAAATATAATTTCATATTAGATGAAAAAAAAAATATAATGCTTATAACTTTTCCTACTACTAATTAATTTTTACTTAAGTTTTTAGGGCTACGTGGTTTCGATTTACTTACAAATTAATTAAACTAGCAGATAGGCTTGAAGCATTATAGGCATAGTGGGACGTGACTCTAACATGACCTGACTCCCTCAAACTCATAGGACATAAGCCCGTCATGATACAATTGCAAAGCAAGATAGTACCACACCTGTTTGATCTCATGAAAAATATTCAGAAAAATGATTGATCGAATAAGCAAATATGGCTTACCTAATGGCTATGGAACCGAACAATGCACAGTAATGTGCAAATAGGCCATAAATATTGTTGTGTAATGTGGTCGTGATGGGAAGACATGTTGAGGCTGCAACATCAGGATCATGGTGTGCAAGATATTAGAATCGGGATCACAGTGTGCAAGATATTAGGATGTTGGCTAGCGAGGACTGAGAGAGCCCGAGCATGCATGAGTGTCGACTTAGTGATTTAGCTTGGCAGCACGTGTGGATAACCCAAGGGCAACGTTGTGGCTTATGAATCAGTGACATAGTGGATATGTTAGCATGAAAGTACCTTGTTGGAAATAATTTCGTACGGATAATACTTTACAGAAGCAAAGTATTGAATGAGCATACGAATGCATAGATACGAAACACTCTTGAGCAGAATCTAGTTATGGCGTAGTGGTGCGCACAAACATTGTGATCAATCTAAGATTCAGATTGCTTGCGAGCACTAAAAGGTATCGTTCAGTTTATCGGTTTGACAAAGCATCAAAATGCGGTCTTTGGCCATAATACTGGATTGCTGCATGTTTGTTGCATGTTTAAGCAAAGGATTAAGGATAATTGGCCTTGGTGCGAGACATGTTGAGGTGCCGTAGGGGTGGCGTAATAAAAAATTTTCTGACTCTGTGATAATAGGGTTCACGTTGGCAGTCACAAATAAATATCTTTTTACTCTTTATGCAACTTTTCCTCGATTTCTCCATCCCAATTGCGGCTCAAACATGAAGAGTGCTATAATTGGTATTTTTCCTTGTTTCAAACATACATTTGAATTTCATTGAGGCTATTTCTTATGGTGGTTTATAGATTAGCTCAAAAGAGGTTTAAAATAGCCTGAAATCATAAACCAGTTAAATAATTCTTTATAAACTTCAACTAGTTTTAAAATATGATTACTTTTAACTGTGAATTGATTCGGTTCTACTTCTAACATGAACATTATTTGATTACATACTTTTAAACTAATTTTACTATACAAATATATGTGTAAAATAATTAATATATTAAAATTTAATTACTATATTAAATTATCAATACATACTTGTTATAATTGGTCATCAATTTTGTTCATGAAAATTAATAAAAAAAATGAAACAATCAACCAAGTTATTAAAAATAATTAATACTAATAATGCTTTATTGAATTATAAAAAAGACAAATCTATTACACATGAACCACCTAGGAGGAGAGTGGGGAAGAGAGAGAAAGAGACATAAGTAATTTATAAAGTTGTAGTAGACAAAGAATGGGGAATATGAAGGTGAAGAATTTAATAAATAAAATTTTAAGTTGGTGCAAATCTTTGACATGAAAACTAATTTTGCAAAATTAGCTTTGGACTAAAATTTTTATGAACCAATTTTGGCTTCAATTTGTTAAAAATAAAATCAATTTTTAACGTAAAAAGAAATTACCAAATAATATTAGTTTTAAAACCAGTTCCACTATACTTATACTCAGTATAGTTATCATCTTGCCAAATACCCCCCAAGTGTTATCAATTTAGTTGAGGGGATTATATAAACGAGAGCGCTAAGAATTAATGAATTGAGGCCGGAGAAATATATTTCACATTGAGCACATAACTGCCGTAAATGCAGAGATTTGGCTGGCCATGCAAGTTAAAAAAGAAATATAAGAAAATAATAATACTGCAGCTTTCTATTAAATGATTGATTACAAGGGGTAGGAATCACGAATATTTATCTTTTATCGTAAGATAAGAATAACATTTTTTTAATAATATTGGAGAAATCATGGTGGTGAATACTTACTTTTATTGAGCAGGATGAAAACTGTGGGTGAGAAAACTCATTCCATTTCTACGTGATAGGCTGTGACCGGTGCAATACACGAGGGATGTAGACAAATTGGCCGGCGTGCAATTTGGCCGCTTTCGGAGCACCACTTGAAGCGAACCGCATGGCGTCCTTTAGCGTTATCCTGTCCACAATTTACGATCCTCTGACAAGGTTGGAGACCGTTTGGCGCCTGAGGCCAGCGGCAGACGAAGTCGACTTCTCCATCGCGATTTCTTGGCGCTACTCGAGGATTTATCTCTCAGCAAACCTCGGCCCTTCTCAATAATGGAAACGACGTCGGCTGGGACTCCTGCCAACCAACCCGGGACGAGCCGATCCGGGCTCCCTACCGTGAGATCCGTAGCAGCACAACGTTGATACGGAAACATCTCGAGATTCCACACCATAAAACTCGAACTCACGTCCTCCCGAAGAACCCACTGAATCATAGTCGGAACAGTTCGGTTCAGAGAAATAATAATAATAATAATAATAATAAAAGGCACATGGACTTCACGAGGAGGGGGGGTGGCTCAAGCTTGGCACGGTATAAAAAAAAAAAAAGAAAAAAAGAAAAAGAAGGCACATGGACTTCACGAGGAGGGGGGGGTGGCTCAAGCTTGGCACGGTAATAAAAAAAAAAAAAAAAAAAAAAAAAGAAGGCACATGGACTTCACGAGGAGGGTGGTGGCTCAAGCTTGGCACGGCATGTCCCCCCCCCCCTCCTTCAGAGAGAAGCGTCGGCTTATCATGTGATAAGGTGAAATTATAGCTGTCGGGATGAGCAGAATACGAGGGTTAAGCCGGAGGGCATGAGCCGGATTTTTATCATGTAAGATATTTGGAGTCAGAGAGTTGCCCATGATGTATTTATTAAAAAAAGTCAAAAGATCACTTTATGTACCTATAAATATATGGCTGATACGAAGAAAAATATACGATAAAAAAAAGAAAAGAAAGAAAAAAAAATTGTAAGAAAAGTTATATTCCTTCATTATTTTATATAGTAAAAGTATTTTTCTTCTTCTTTCGTGCACTTGTTGTGTATTCTACCATCAATACATACTCTATAAAAATGGTATCAGAGTTAGAGCATGGCTACCAGAGTGCTTCCCATTTCTCGTCTCACCAATACTAGCTATAAAAATTGAAGCATCCAAATGAAGACGTTGCTTAAATCTCATAATATTTGAGACATAGTCGAAAGAAGTTATAAAGAAGTCGAAGATAGAGATATTCTTACGGCACAACAACGAGAGACTTTGAAGAAAGACAAGAAGGCTCTCTACTTCATCTACCAAGACTTAGATGAGGCCGCTTTTGAGAAGGTTGCCGGTGCCACCAACTCAAAGCAAGCATGGGAGATCCTTAAGAAAGTTTAGAAGGGTGTTGAGAAAGTAAAAAAGGTGCGCCTCCAAATGTTGAGAGGCGAGTTCAAGACTTTGAAGATGAAGGAACGAGAATCCATCTCGGATTACTTCACAAAGGTTCTCTCCATCGTAAACCAAATGAGAAGAAATAGTGAGAATGTAGAGGACAAGCATGTAGTGGAGAAGATCCTAAGATCCTTAAATCAAAAGTTTGACTATGTTGTGACAGCAATTGAAGAGTCCAAAGATGTGGACACTATGACAGTTGATGAACTCATTGGTTCTCTACAAGTCCATGAGCAGAGGATCTTATTGTAGAGAGAAGAACCTTTGGAGCAAGCCTTAAAATGCAAGCTCACCATCAATGAGAAGAAGGAAGGCCCAACTAGTGAGAGCAGTCAGATAAATCGCGGTCGTGGTTACAACCATGGATATCATCATGGACGAGGCTGTGGACAAGGATAAGGTCCCTTTGGACGTGGGAGAGGAAGAGAAGGCCTAGGATTTCCACCTAATGAAGAAAACACTCAAGGCGGAAAAGGGCAAGGAGGTTTCTCAAGAAGAGGACGAAGGTATGATAAAAAAAAAGTTAGATGTTTTACTTGTGATAAATATAGTCATTATTCCTTAAAATATTACCATAATAAGAATAACCAGGTACATGAGAAGGACAACTATGTAAAGAAGGAAGAAGGAGATGGTGTACTACTACTAGCAAAGAAGGGAGAAGAAGCCTCCAATGACAACATATGGTACTTGGATACCAGCGCAAGCAATCATATATGCGGGCACAAACATATCTTTAAAGAGTTAGATGAGACAGTGGAAGGCAATGTTACATTTGAAGATGCCACAAAAGTTCAAGTGAAGGGGATAGGTAAGATCCTAATCCAACTCAAGGATGGTTCTCAACGATTCATTTCTAATGTTTACTATGTGCCTAATATGAAAACAAATATCTTGAGTCTTGATCAATTATTAGAAAAAGGCTTTGATGTTTCCATGAAAGGAAGATACCTGTACTTGAGAAAACATAATCAATTGATTGCAAAAGTACCTATGACCAAGAATCGAATGTTCATGTTAAACATCAAGTATGTTGAGGCAAAGTGCTTGAGTGCATGCATGAAGGATAACATGTGGCTATGGCACTTGAGGTTCGGGCATGTGAACTTCAGTTCCTTGAAGCTCCTATCCTCGAAGGTGATGGTGAAAGGATTACCTCTCATTGAGGATAGCTCTAAAGCAATATGTGAAGCATGTATTATAGGAAAACAATCAAGAGCTAGCTTCCCAAAGAAATCATTTCATCGAACCCAAAAGCCTTTGCAATTCATCCATATAGATATTCGTGGTCCCATCACACCGGCCTCATTTGGAAGTCATCATTATTTCCTAACATTTATTGATGACTTTAGTAGGAAAACTTGGGTGTACCTCTTGAAGGAGAAACAAGAGGCCTTGGAGACATTCAAAAAGTTCAAAGCTCTTGTGGAGAACCAAACCAAGTGCAAAATTAAAGCTTTGAGATCAGATCGAGGAGGAGAGTTCACCTTGAAAGTGTTCAAAAAGTTCTGCAAATCTTAAGACATTTGGAGGACCTTGACTGCCCCATACTCACCCTAGCAGAACGATGTAGCGGAAAGGAAGAATCGGACCATTCTTGACATGGTGAGAAGCATGCTGAAGATGAAAGAAATGGCAAAAGAGTTTTGGGCAGAAGCTGTGAATGGTGCGGTGTATATTCTCAACCACTGCCCAACAAAAAACCTTGATGGAAGGACCCCTCAAGAAGCATGGAACGACTATAAGTCAAATGTACTCATTTGAGAGTGTTTGGTTGTATTGCCTATGCACACATCTCAGATCAAAGGAGAAGCAAGCTTAATGACAAGAGTTATCCTTGCATCTTTATAGGATATAACCAGAGGTCCAACGCGTATAGACTCTATGACCCAAAGGCGAAGAAAACTTTTATAAGTCGAGATGTAAAGTTCAACGAAGAAGGAATCTGGAATTGGAGCACCAACATGGTAGAGGTGCAAGAAGAAGAAGAAGCAAAGGCTCAAGTTGAAGATTCCACACCTCCTTTATCACCTAGCATGAGATCTCCATCCTTAAGTGAAGATTCTAGAAAAATAAGAAGCGTTCAAGATCTTTATGAGGTGACAAGTCCCCTTAGTCTCATTTGTTTATATGCTGATGAGGATGTAATCTCTTTTGAAAAAGCAATGAAGAATGAAAACCGGAGGACGACCATGGATGAAGAGATTAAGGCAATCCAGAAGAATGATACATTGAAGTTTACCACTCTTCCAGAAAGTCATGAGCCCATCAGAGTGAAATGGGTGTACAAGGTGAAGAAGAATGCAGAAGGAAAGGTGGAAAAATACAAGGCTCAATTAGTAGCTAAAGGCTACAAGCAACAAGCCAGAATTGACTACGAGGAGGTATTTGCACCCGTAGCACACATGGAAACAATTCGCCTGGTAATTTTCTTGGCTGCATAGAACAATTGGAGCATTTACCAACTAGATGTAAAGTCAGCGTTTTTGAATGGCTTTCTACAAGAAAAAGTGTATGTTGAACAACCCAAAGGGTATGTGAAGAAGGGACATAAAGAAAAGGTTTTGAAGCTAAGGAAGGCACTTTATGGCTTAAAACAAGCTCTAAGAGCATGGAACTCAAGGATTAATGGCTACTTCAAAGCAAATGGCTTCAAGCAATGTCCCTATGGGTATGTTGTGTATGTAAAGGAAAAAAATTCTAATATTTTACTTGTTTGTTTGTATGTGGATGATCTTATCTTTGCAGGTAATGATCCACAAATGTTTGAAGAGTTCAAGCATGCCATGATGAAGGAGTAAGAGATGATGGACATGGGACTAATGACAAACTTTCTTGGTTTGAAGGAGTTTTCATATCCCAAGAAGGTTATGCCAAAGAAATCTTGAAGAGATTCAAGATGGAAGATTGTAACCCTATAAGCACCCATGTTGATGGTGGAGCAAAGGTTTCAAAAGAAGATGAAGGAAAGGTCATTGACCCTACTCTCTACAGAAGCTTAGTGGGATGTTTGAGGTACATGATATGTACAAGGCCGAATATTTTATATGCAGTCGGCCTAGTCAGCAGATTTATAGAGAAGCCCAAATCAATACATTGGAAGGCAGCAAAGAGGATTCTTCGTTACATTCAAGGTATTATTACTGATGGACTATTTTATCCTCAACATAGTAACTTTGAACTTGTTAGCTACTCAGATAGTGATTGGGCTAGAAACATGGATGACCAAAAGAGTACTTTTGGATTTGTATTTTTTATGAGAGATGCAGCTTTTTCATGGATGTTAAAGAAGCAACCTATTGTTACTCTTTCTACATGTGAAGCTGAAAAAGTTACTGCATCCGCATGTGTATCACATGCAATATGGCTAAGGAACTTACTGAAGGAAGTTGGTTTTGAGCAAAAGGAGCCTACCAAGATAAACATTGATAGCAAGTCAGTCATTTCATTAGGAAAGAATCCGGTGTATCATCAAAGAAGCAAACATATTAATGTGCGTTTTCATTCAATCCAAGAACATGTGAAGAACAAAGATGTAGAGCGGCTGTATGTGAAGACATAAGATCAAGTAGCTGACATATTCACTAAACTTTTGGGAGTAGACTTCTTTATCAAGTTTAAAAGTTCTCTTGGTATAGTGAAAAAAGGACAATTAAGTTTAAGGGGGGGGTGTTAAAAAAAGTAAACTTAATTGTGTTGAAGAAACTGAAAAGTCATATTAAATTCTGTGTACTTAATTATAGTGACAAAAACCAAGAGTCACATTGAAAACTTAAGGGTTATATAAAAAATCCAAAAGTCGCGTAGAAAGTTTAAAAGGATTACATAATAATGTATTTATTCACATTGAAAACTTAAGAGCCATATAAAAAATCCAAAAATCATATGGGAAGTCTAAGGTTATATAATAATGTATTTATTAGGGAAGTTAAAAGGTCACTTCTTGTGCCTATAAATATGTGGCTGTTGCGAAGAAAAATGCATGATGAGAAAAAGAAAAAAAGAGAGAAAGGGATTCTGAGAAAAGTTGTATCCTTTCATTGTTTCATATAGTAAAAATATTTTTCTCCTTCTTTCATAGTTTTGTTGTGCGTTCCACCATATTTGCATACTCTATCAGCCCATGCATGCTGGCTTTAAGATTGTGTTTGATATCCCATCTCTTGACCAAATAAATATTTTGGTTGGACATACAGTGTACAGCTTACTTCCTTCCTTTCTCTTTTAAAAACTGAATTGATTTAAAAATACGTGTCAATACAATTTCATCCAACATTCTAAACGTGGCCACCAAGAAGATATTTATATGTCCCCAATTTTGATTCTTTTCTTTGATCCAAGCATGGGAATGTGTGCTACTGAGCAAGATATTTGGCTAAGAAAGAAACAAGGATTGTGGATGGTTTCACTCGCATCACAGGCAATTATGAAATGTAGCGTAGTATCCTTCAAAAAATTAACTGTAACGAGATCATTTGAGGATGGTGAGATGCCGCTGCTTAAATTTTACATTCAACCATGGAGGTATCACGCTGTAGGGAAACGGTACAAACTTCAGAATTTTTTTTTTTTAAAAGAATAATGAGATGGATGTGGCGGCTTTGAAGAGAAGAATAAATAAGTACATTTGTTTGCATTCAAGTGGGATGGACGCAATTTTTTTTAAAGAAATGAGTATATCAAATCCGTCATGGCGTGTCTGTCTGTTCTCGTTTTTTTGTCGAACATGATGTCTTGCAGAGGAGAGATGTATTATTTTCGTTACTAGGGAAAGGACATTTATTAGGCGGAGGACATACGTGGTGTCCTACAATCACACCTGAGCGTGGACAGCATTGACGATTGTTTGGGAGATAAAATAAAAAATTCTTACGGACGTATGAAGACGACTGGTAGCTTGGAAAAATGAAAAAGCAAAAGAAAAAAAGATCTTACGAAGATTGCGATGTATAATCAATTTCCATTTTTTGGAGACATCTCAAATACTCAAATACTGCACCGGAAAAAATCTTTTGCACAGAACTCCGTTAATTGAAGTATGTCTTGCTACCCTCTAAATGATTTTTCTAGTCTCATTCTTATTTCGAGAGGAAGCTAACCTTCTACAAGGTAAGTAACAATTGGATCCATGTAGCTCAGTTCAGATTTGATCTTAACCACATTATTCTCTTTAATTCTTGGATTCATCAGTTCTTTTAAGAAGATAGTTCGGTAGCTTGTAGGTTACAGTGAAGTCTGAATATTGTTCAATCTAGAGACGGTTTAGACATCAAAGTGCTCAAAGGTCAGTACTAGGCTCTTTTCCTCGTTCAAATATTTCTGGATATTTGGTTCTGTGGCTTTGTATTCACCTCAAACTTATCCTATGATCAATAATAAGGTATTTTAGGGTTTCAACCGACTATTCTAATTTCTCTGGCGAGTCTCAAACCGATGATCAAAGCTTTGTATTCAGCTTCATTATTTGATGTTTTGAATCCACTAATTATGGGGACTACAAATTCATCAATGGGCAATTCAAACTAAAAACATAATCCACGATAATAAAATATCAAATCCCTAAATCCCTGAAACATATAAAATGAAGGACCACAGACATATCAATAGCAACACAAATCGAACACGTTATCCACAAATAAATAAAAAATGGAAAATCATAAAGCTCCAAAACCTTACAACTAGAAAAATCGAGGACCACTTTTCATAAAACCATATATAAATCCAATATCTACGGACAAAGGTTCATATGCTAAATCACATAAGACAAATACTGAAGCATTTAAAAAATTACATAGGATATCCTAAATCGTATAACATATTATAAAATGTAACTTTAACCATATTGAGGGAAGAAACGAATCTTTTAGCAATCAATAGAAAAATGGGATGCCCAACCACTCCTTTCAATATGAGCATTGCCAAATAGTTTCATCGACCGAACCTGGGGTTCTGACTGCCAACTAGATGGTTGAGAGACTACAGGCGGATGCAAACGCGGACACTACTGAAATTAGACTATCACTGTATAAGGTAAATTAGTTAGCGCATGCAAGGCACGTGCTAACTAATTAAACAGTGTTTACATTCAAATGAACGGAGGGTTTTAAGTGTTATACCATTAAAACATTAGGGTTTGTTTTGATATTTTACTAATTACAGTGTTTAAAGTGAGACACCCCTAAAACTATAGGGTCCAAATTGTAATAAATCCTAAAAAATATTAGAAGAAAAGAAAAAAAAGTCAAACTTTCATTATAAAATGAAAGCAAAAAAAAGAAAAAGAAAAAAAACCAAACATTCATTATAAAATGAAAGCAAAAAACAAAAAAAACAAAAATAAACGCCATGTATAAAATGAAGGTGAAAAATAGAAAGAAAAAAAAAGGAAACAAAAAGAAAGTGAAAAGTTATAAAATGGAATCAAAAAATGAAAAAAGTAAAATGAAAGTAAAAAAATAAAAAAAGAAAAAATTGAAAAGTTATAAAATGGAATCAAAAATTGAAAAAAAATAAAATGTAAGCGAAAAAGAAAGCCAATTACATTTTTAAAAATAGAAACCCAAAAATACACATCTAGAGAGTTGAACTATAGTTAATCCCTAATTAAAATTATAAAAATATTTTAAAAAGAATATTATTTCAGATAAAAAAAAATTTGCTAGATACAAGTGATAACAATATAGTAAACTTCCTTTTATATTAGATTTGAATGACTCAGCTCATAGTCGCTTATCTAATTCTTTTCTTTTGACATAAAGTTGCTGTTTTATCTAAATCGATATGATCTATAGGCTTCCACATCTCTAATCAAAATTCAGTAAGTTACAAAATGATGCGACAAAGTTACTGGTGACATCTCACGCGTGTTAAACAACTAAGTCTTCCATAAATAATATCTTAGTTGAAATTCTCCGAATACCAAGTTTCAGCTCCTTCACAATTGTTCTGAACCAATTTTATGCAGTTTAAATAAACCAGATGCAATGGCTGGATTTCCGCCTATAAATTACCAGCACGCTAGAATTTCAAGGGAGCTAATGACTTTTTTAACAACCATCCCGAACCTTTACATTAGAAATTTAGTTTAATCCACGCCTCCTCCCTCGCTCTCAAAATAGCACCCACCAATGTAACCATCACCAGCTGAGCCAAAAGCTTGTCCAGGGTGCAATCCTTATGTCAGCTCTCACCACCATCTTTTATTCCACCGCATCCGTCCACCTGGTTGGCAGAAAGCCAGCCCCATCCTCACCCCGTATTAAACGCAAACCGCCCGTCCGTCCCACCACCCCGAAGGTCTCCCCCGGCCCCGGGGGCTTGTTCATAAGCGCTTCTGGCCGCCGTTCCGATCATCGATGCCAAAGATGGAGAAGGGCACTCTTCTCATGCGCCGCTACGAGATCGGCCGCCTCCTCGGCCAGGGCACATTCGCCAAGGTCTACAAGGCCCGCAGCGTCCTCACCGGCGAGACCGTCGCCATCAAGATCATCGACAAAGGGAAGGTCCTCCGCGTTGGCATGGTCGACCAAATTAAGCGCGAGATCGCCGTCATGCGCCTCGTCCGCCACCCCAACGTCGTCCAGCTCTTCGAGGTCATGGCCACCAAATCGAAGATCTTCTTTGCAATGGAGTTCGTTCGCGGCGGCGAGCTCTTCGCCAAGGTGGCCAAAGGCCGGCTCAACGAGGACATGGCGAGGGAATACTTCCAGCAGCTAATCGGCGCCGTCGACTTCTGCCATAGCCGAGGAGTCTATCACCGGGATCTGAAGCCGGAGAACCTCCTCCTCGATGATGATGGCAGTCTCAAGGTCTCCGACTTCGGTTTGAGCGCGCTCCATGCATCGAGGCGGCAAGACGGGCTCCTCCACACGACATGCGGCACGCCGGCCTACGTCGCGCCGGAGGTCATCAGCCGAAAAGGCTACGAGGGCGCCAAGGCCGACATTTGGTCTTGTGGGGTGATCTTATTTGTCCTGGTGGCCGGTTTTCTTCCTTTCAACGATCCTAATCTCGTAACACTGTATGGAAGGATCAGTAGAGGGGAGTTCAAGTGCCCCACCTGGTTCTCGTCCGATGTCCGAAAGTTGCTGTACCGATTGCTCGACCCGAACCCGAACACCAGAATCACCATGTCCGAACTCACCGATAACTGGTGGTTTCGTAAGGGACTAAAGCCAGTTCAGCCAACGCTATTTCTACAATTAAGGGAAGAAGGGAGGTTAGATGGCGACGGCTTCGTGACGGAAGATGAAGAACTGGAGGAAGAGGAGAAGGGGAAGCTGGTGATGTCGCCCATAAGGCCGTGTTCTTTAAACGCTTTTGATATTATATCACGGTCGCAGGGGTTCGATCTATCAGGACTATTCGAGGAGAAAGGGATGAAAGAAGAGGCCAGGTTCACGACTCGGAAGCCGGCCGCCGCCATCGTGTCGAAGCTGAAGCAGATCGCGCTGACGAAGAGATTTAAGGTCATCAAGAAGAATGATGGGGTGGTGAAGCTGGCGAGGAGCAAGAAAGGGAGGAAGGGGCAGCTGGATATCGAGGCCAAGATCTTCGAGGTCTCGCCGGAGTTGTTCTTGGTGGAGATGAAGAAGTCGTCCGGCGATACGCTGGAGTACCAGAAATTTTATTACCGGGAGCTGAGGCCTTCGTTGAAGGATATTGTTTGGACTTGGCAAGTAGGGGATCAGTCACCGCCACCACAGACGCTGGCATTGTCGTCACTCCTGCCACCGCCGGTGCCCACAAGACATTCAAAGAATGTATCTGACCACATTTCTAAGTGATCTTGTAGCAGTGTTTTATGGTTTACATTTTTCTTTTTAATGGAAAAATGTTTAAGTAAGGGACTTTTCCATTAATTTATTTATGAAAAATTTATATATACAAAATTAGAGTGTTTTATTGTTTACATGCGTTCGAAGCTTCGTTGATGGCGGACGGTTTGATAATTTAATATTTCTCATCAATGAGTTTGGTTTGTATTGGGCTGGCATTGGGTGCCCTGGGCGCATTTCGTTGCACCTGAATGTGACTTTAAGCAAAAGCGGCTCCGGAGGGTCACTTTATCTCGGAGACTTTGAACTCTAAGGTTAATTTTGACGAGGGATTTTAATTGAGGATTTTAAAGTCTTAAAATCAAAATTTTTTATTTAACTATCCCAAGAACAAAAAATTTATAGAATTTAAAATAAGGATTTGAAAAATTCAAAATCCTTTTTCTAGATGTGTCATCCATAAATTTCTTAAAAAGATCATTTACATATCAAAATATTTATTTTATTTTACACATAAATATTTATTTTGCATTTTATTTACTAAATAATTATTAGATAAATATTTATTTTATCAAATATTAATATTCTATTATTAATATTATATAAATATTATTTACTAATAAAACAATATTATATAAATAAAAAAATATATTAATAATAAAATATTACTTATTTATTAAATATATTGTCGATAATTAAAAATTGTGATTAAATTAATATTTAATTTATAATATAAATTTTATTTATGTGTTTCATAAAAAATATTTATACATATATTTTATGTTAATTTATAGAATTTTTTTATTTTAAAATTATATAAATATTTTTAAAATTAATATTAATATTTATTAAATATATCATTAAAAATTATATAAAATAATAAAAAATAATTTTTAAGGCCAAAGGAGGCTGCCTAAGGTCCTTCAATGGTCAAGCCTATAGGAGGAAGCCGAGGGGCAAATTGTGTGGCCATTCTGGATAGGTTAGCCTAAAAGTAGGCATAAGCCAACTCAAGGCCCATTGAATCGCACTAGCTTCGGGTCAAAAGTTTTCTATGTTCAAATCGAGCTTGTACTTAAAATTAAGGCTCATATCAATTCCATAACGGGCTCAAATAAAGTATTGGCCCAGTCTAAATCAGGGTTGATAAATAAGCCTGACCTAAGCTCCATTAGTAAGCCCAATAACCGAGCCCATAAGAAGAGTTCCTCTTTATCCAACCTGGTTACTGAACCAGGCCCGATTACGAAACCCAAGCCTGAATGACCCATTGCCCTCTTTCTTCTCTAGTTTGTTCTGGAAGCTTCTCGCCTAGGCTCAGCTCTACGAGAAGCTCAATCGACCCAATCCAATGGTCGGAGAAGACATCTTTTGCCCAATAATTTTTCTTTTGATGGCTATTGGCTCAGCAGGTCGCCAAAAGCAGACGCTCATGGCAGAACTACTAGGAGGGTGGATGAACATAGATGAGACTATGAGTTAAATAGATGAATGGCCTTGAAGAAGAGAACTGAGATGAGATGCTAAAGATTGTTGAATTTCTTTCAACATAAATTTGGCAGCATATTGCAGCTGCTAATGGGTTCATGCTTTTCTAAGATTAGCTCTAATGGTGTTATCAGTATCTTTCCCATGCAAGTAGGTACAGTCATGCCTAGACTGAAGCAAGGTATCTACCAATAGATCCCTTTAACGTTGTACTGGCGCATACGTAAAGCGTTCACAACAAACAATATTAGGTGATACAGGTTCAAATCTTGGTTGAGTATTTCTTAATGGAGTATCCATGATTCTGTTGACAAGAGCAAAATGAGACGGTATGACTTCTATGAACCAGCCAACCAATAATAATTCTGAAATCTTCTATACCTCCCACGTTTGCCAGTTCATAAGTGCACGACCACAGAAGTTTATCTTACCCACTCCTGTGCTTGAGCACACGTACGAGTACCTTGACAGTTTTCAGCTTATAATGGGTCCAATGATCCATAAGATTCACCCATTTTCAATCAATAAACTAAACAAATTTCCGTATGGTTCTATCATTGCATCTTTGATCAAACGCAAAACACAGCCAGTAGTTTTTATATTGGTTAATCTTGTGACCAATCCTAACCAGGATCAGAAACAACTAATTTTAATAACAGCACAGATTTCCTTCTGAACTGCAACTGCGGAACCCATTCCATCCACATTCACCTACTATGGCTTCTCCCAAGCTTAACGCAAAATATGTTCCAACATCCTCTTTTTTTGTCAGACGATCACTCAAAACAAGCGCCAGGCAATTTCTGCACTGCTCTCATTTTGGTGGCAAAAAAGTTCTATAAATCAGGTGATTTAATTAGAGCAGTCATATGATTGCAGTCGGCATGATGAAATGTTGCTTTATAGAAGTAAGAAATCAATATCATTTTTCCATGGCCCTCAATGAAATATTTTCGGTTAATCCATGCATTCCAGCATTTCTACACTTCTAGAGGTCTTCACCTAAACAGATTCAAATTTATAATGTGCCAACAAAAAAGAGGGGTTGGTACAATCAGGTCCATGACATGTCTTCGGCTTTCATCAGTCACTGAAACAAAGTAGCTTCATTGCTTTCATAAAATACCAATGAGGAATGCCTCACAACATAATACAGTAAACAGGGGCATCATCCACAAGGTTCAGCATTCCATGTTTGATTAAATTAGTGGACCTACTAACTTGAACCAACATTTGGATCTTTTCTAGAGACTGCAGTCAAGGGGTCTTGCACCATTTATAATACTTCCTAGCAGGGAATTATAATTTTAGCATATCCACAAAGCTACTCCCTGAATCCTGATCCTCATAAAATTCATCTTCTAAAATTATTCCTTGGATAATCCTGTGCTATCTGCTCATCTCTTTCAAAGGACAATCTCTTTGGCATGGGAACTCTAATTTTAATAAGGAACTTATGAAGAGCTTCTAAACATTTGAAAGGATGAAAAATTTCAAGAGGCATTAAAAGAGGAATTGGACAAAAGGTCTCTGAAAACCGGGGCGGGGAATGGAGAATGGATTGCAATTATTGACAAGGATTACAAGGCATCCAAGAAGTAGCCTGAGACTGCATATTCCAATCCTATTTACTCTCACTTACGTGATCCGCAAATCTTGGATTGCAAGGCTACACAGATTTGCATGAGCGGATAATGATGATGGGCAATTTATAGAGTCAATTAGAAGTGGGATTTGGTTCAAGGTAATTGAGTGGATGAGTATTGACTGAATGACAGAGAAATGGAGAATGAAGGTGAACCTCCACCGTGGACAAATCCTTTTTTATGATTGGAATGGGGAATGGAGTGGAAATACTTCTGAAGAAAGCAAACACATGGAAAGGGATGTAATTTGTTGCAATGGTCTCTTCATCTTACAAAAAGAAGAAGAAGACACTAATGAGAGATGGAGGAAATGATTCGATAAAGTTGATCATAAGAGTTGAAGGTGGAATGGGGTCAAAAAAAAATAAAAAAAGAAGAGTTTCTCTCCTTCATCATATCTAGCAGAAAAAGCATACCATTGAGGAATAGCCAGTAGTTACCAGAAAGCTCTATGTTCTGGCTACAAAGCACTAAATTCCAAACTCTAAGATCCTTGATCCAGCGAAAAGTTGGTACAAAAGAAGGAATAAGGCTCGACAAGAAATGTGGTTCCCAAGATGGAACAAATAGCTTAAAGAGTTTGGTGCACCAAAACAGGGTGCGTAGACTTAGCTCATAATACAGAGCCCACAGTTTAAACAATTTGTTTCAAACAACTGTATACATTTCCATACCCAACCGAGAACATTCTCTCTTCAAATGAATGAAATTTCATTTAAACTTGGTACTCCAAATCGTCTTACAAACTTGGTACTCCAAGTCGTCTTTGTAAGACCTTACAATTCTCAAATGGAGCTTACAACCCACTTAAGGAATTCTTGCACCCTCTTTAAGGTTTCCACTCTAAACAGTATTGCTGTCATCAAATGAAGTATCGATCCAAGTTGATCTTGCTAATGACCAGTCAAACCATGCTTCAACAAGAGCTTTTACATCTCCAAGTCTGACATTCACTCAACTAAAGAGAAAGTAACTTTGAAAAGCTAGAGGTTCTCTTTCCAGTGAAAATAGTTCCATCTTTAAGCTGTGGGGAAAAAACATAACAAAGTAGGAGTCTCTCTTAGTAAATCATCAAGATAAGCTCCTTAGAGCCTACTTCAGATGGGACAAAATGAGTTCAAGGTTTTTAACTCATGATAGATGAGGATCTTTCCCTCTACAAATTGTTGTTCAATCTCTCTCTGAAATCATGCGCAATTTTTTGCAAGTACAAATAAGTTCTAGAATATTTAAGGGCCATTAAATTAGAGGTACATAAAACTCAATGCATTATTTGCATTGCCAATGACCAAGTCCCTGAGTGTTAACCGACCTGAGATAGAGCCAAATCAGATCACCAGATCCCTAAAACTACAAACCAATCCTAGACATTACCAAATCTTTCTTCTCAGATGCCTTAAGTTTAACTTCAACTTAATTTTTGTCAAAATTCAGATGCCTACTTGATCTTAAGGCTACTTGATCTTCCAGAAGCCAGACTGACTCCTACATCGTCTAAATAATTTTAATCTTCCTGGGCATTCAAAATTGAATCTCATACTCTAAACTAGAATTGCATGGACCAACTATCTACTAAACTAATCAATCTACAAAGAAGTTGTTCTATTTCATCGATCTGTAGTCAAAAGATTAGAAAAGGTTCGAAAACAGTTTCAAAGAAAGAGGCAGAACATGCAAAACCGACAAAACTAAGTTTAATACTTGGAGTCTAGAATTAAAAGCTCAAGTCAATCATTCTGATCTTCTTTCTGCATTCAAGCTCTTGAGATGAGGTGAAATTAGAAATTTTGATTATCATCAATAATGCTAGGAAGTCCAGCAAGATCTCTTGTTCATGTTTGGGAAGTTGCCGAAGTTTACCTTCGCCAATAAAGCTTTGTCCTGAAGAGGTTTGTCTTGAAAAATAGCTATAACTTTGTAAAATAAGAATCCCGCTCCAAAATGCGAAGGGTCACTATGCAATCTGATTGTGGTCTCCAAATACAAGAAGAAAATGGCCCAAGATTAACTAGTTAAATGTGAGGTTGAAGTCACTGAAAGGATATCCTACATCAAAGAGCAACACGATTATTTAATTTAACACTCATGTGAATGATATAACTTCACAAAGAATTCTTCAAGCCAAACTGCCATTTGATTCGCCTAAAAATGCTTCATTTTGGAAAGAAAAGAAAAGAAAAAGAAAAAAAAAGATCCATTAAATTCTATAAAATTTGATTCCAAAACAAGTGCTGAAAGCATTTGTTGCTAATACATGAAAAGCGAGTTTCTTCTCTTATTCCTAGTACAATCAGGCACCAGCATCAAATAAGAATATGATACAGAAACTGTAAAGAGAATTAATGGAATCATGACCGGAAGAATAACAAATTAGATGGATTAGGAGGGGAAAACAAGAAAAAGCAAAATCGTACTCTTGTTCTCTTTCTATTCGGAGTCAGAAGCAATATCGGCCACGGGATGCGACCTGTACACGAGATTCTGCAGCCCTGGCTTCAGCTCCTTGTTACAAAACTCTTCGTACTCATATCCATCCCCTGCCTTCTTTTTCACCTCGACCACCACAAGCGACGGTGTGAGCTCAAAAATCTCTGCAGAAATCGTCAAGGGCCCCTTCTCTCCCTCCCTCGTCCCTTCCAAGCTCACCCGCAAATCCTTCTTCCTCACCGTGAATCTCACCCCGTTGGCGATCTCCTCCAGTTTCGATATGACCTTCGACACGGGCTCCCGTGAGATAAACCTAACCTCCTCCCCTCTCTCCTCAAACAGGCCGGATAGATTGAAACCCCCCGAGAATGAGATTATATCGAACGCGTTCAAGCTTGCTGGCCTCGGGAGCGCCGCCCGCCGGTCCTCTCCGGACAGGGCAGCAGGGCAGGATGCAACTGATGAGTCGGACTCCGACCCCGATTCAGAGGCCTCAGCTTCCTCCGGATTGTCCTGGTGGTCCTGCAGCGGGAGGCCGCCGCCGTCGAAGTCTTCCAGGCTATGCAATTGGTCATCCTCGACGTAGAATCGGATGTGGCGGAAGCCCTTCTTGAACCACCGGTTCTCCATGATCTGGGGGATGGTGATTCTCGTCTGGGGATTTGTGTCGAGCAGGTGGGTGAGGAGGCGGGTGATGTCCTGCGAGAACCACCGGGGGCACCGGAATTCCCCTTTACAGATTTTCCGGTACATGGACATGATATTTTGATCACGGAAGGGGAGGTGTCCGGCCATGAGGACGAAGAGGATGACGCCGCAGGACCAGACATCGGCCTTGGCGCCGTCGTAGCCCCTGCATGCGAGGATCTCGGGGGCAACGTAAGCCGGGGTGCCGCAGAAGGTGTGGAAGAGGCCATCCTGGCGGATCTGGTCGGAGACGGCTGAGAGGCCGAAGTCGGAGACCTTGAGATCGCCGTTGTCGTCGACGAGGAGGTTCTCGGGCTTGAGATCGCGATGGAAGACGCCGCGGGCGTGGCAGAAGCCGACGGCGGAGATGAGCTGCTGGAAGTAGTGGCGGGCGTCGTCCTCCTTGAGGCGGCCCTTGGCGACCTTGGAGAAGAGCTCGCCGCCACGGACGTACTCCATAACGAAGTAAATCTTGGTCTTGGTGGCCATAACCTCGAAAAGTCGTACAATATTGGGGTGGCGGACGAGGCGGAGGATTGCGATCTCGCGTTTGATGTGGGCAACGAGGCCGCCCTTAAGGATATTTTCCTTGTCGAGGGCTTTGATGGCCACGTTCTCGCCGGTGCTGACGTTGCGGGCGTGGTAGACCTTGGCGAAGGTGCCACGGCCCAGAAGCTTACCCACCTCGTAGCGGCCGAGGAGGAGGGTTCCCAAGGACGTCTCCTTCTTGCCCTTCCTCGGCGCCGCCGCGTCCGCCATTAATGGATCGGAGGAGCTCGCGAGCTCCTACCCTTCCTTCCCCCTCGATCACTTCCTTTCTTCGCGTTCGATGCGATGATCCATGCTAGGGTTCCAGGGATTCGAATATATCGGCCGCGGTAGCGGGTTCGAGAAGACAAGCCGCTCCCAGCTTGAGGGGCATCGCGTTCGGTACCGTCTCCGTCCCTGCGGCACCTGCCCTTTATTTCCTTCGCGCGGCCCGTTCCGCTCCAAGGCACACCGGAAAATTTTTTCTTACCGAGACGTTGAATGCCGCACACGCGCAGCTTCAAGAGTCGTGTCTTCGAATCATATCCCCAGCACGACTCTTGATGCGACCCGGTTCACCACGCCCGTTCCCGTCGGAATTTTAAATTTCGCGCGGAGCGAACTCGGAGGGCGATAGCCAACGGGTAACCTAACAGTCCAGGCGCGACTTTTTGGACCCACATGATTTGGTGACCGTTGGATGTTGGTGGCGTGATGCCGTCCAGATGGAGGTCGTCAGTGCATCACAGGAACGGCATCGTTGACCGGATCCCCTCCTTGACCAATCGGGGTCAGGTGGAAGAACGGCTGGTTGGTGGGAACAGCGAAAGTGGCGTACTTTGCAGCTTCATGACGTGCCACGTAACCCAGAATGGCTTAGAAAGAGCTGCAACGAGAGTCCCCCGCCCCTCCGGCGCCGAAGAGCTCGGTCGCTTCAACGGTAATACCGAATGGAAACCACTCCGTTAACTATCTTTTATATTTATTTACTTATTTTTTAATTCGATTGTGACGCCCTCGGAATGGTAGTTTTGTGGAACTATAAGCTTTGTGACGGACATCTGGCTTGATCCACGGGCAAACTTTTTTTTTTTTTTTTAAAAGAAAAAACTTAAGCCATTTTAGGTATTTTAGTCATAGATTAGTTCAATGTATAATTTTTCTTTGTTGCAAGCGATTCATTGCTGGAGATGATTTGTTTATGAAAATAGCAAACAATAATGCTTAATTGATTAGTGCAAGCATAATTGAAATGAATTTCAAACTAAATTTTACATGTCAATCAAGGTGTTATTTAGGATCGTCGTGCTCATTTGGCCTTAAGAGAATCATCGAAATATTTGATATGAAACTCAATCTCATTAAAAGTGCTAGAATATATAGTTGTTCTTTTCTTTCATCTTAAAATATGAACATACAAAATATTTTACATAGCCTTAATCGAATACATCTTAGCCTGCATCCTTTTACAATTACAAATGCCCATATTGATGGACCAATACGGTATTAGTTGTCTCAAGAAGCAAGTTTATAGAAATATTATCATAATATTTAAGCCATAATATTTAATGAAAATTATTTAAGCCATAATAATTAGTCTTTAATTTTATCTTTCTTTCCTTCCTTTGATTCATAAGGATTATAAATTTTAAAGATGAAAAAATAAAAAAGATGACTTCAAAATCTATATGAATTTAAGGATGAAAAAAATTAACGATCAAATTAAGCCAAAGCCAACTTGCTCTGAATAAGCCAAACAATGAAAGCTGTTGATGTGTCCAAGAGCATGAAGGCATTTCCTTTTCGGAGCAAGTTCCGTTTAATTATCAAACACCAACAATCTTTTGTCTCAGATAATTCTAGCTCTATTGCTATGGATATGCTTTCCAACCTATCAGGCTGTATTAATTCAACTTATACCTAACATCGCTTGACCAAAACCTATTTTCCCAATCACAAGCAATTCCAGCTGTTTGATCTCCAAATCGAGTCTAACATACTGGATTTTCTATGAGGTCACTCTCAATCGTGCTCAGATATCTCCAATCTTCTGGCAAAACCTCATTATATTTTTAATAAAATAATAAAGTCAAGGACTGGGGAGGTAAGGGGCTTGATGTGAACCGATATTAGGTATTATAAACTTCAACAAGCAACTGGTGACTAAAATGCCACGCTGAAAGCTCTACATACCAGTTGTTCCCGTTGCCCAGGTTCCTTTCCTTGGACCATCTACGTGTTGATAAGCATGGAACGAAGGGCATGTGGTCATAGTTTTTCTCTTGCTTTCTATTTAATCTAAAAGCCCCATTTTTTGGAGCAAATTATAAAACGCTGTATGGTGTGATTGTTCACCTAGGTGTTATTATTCATCAATTGCAATATAAATCAGTTGATGAAAGGGAGATTGTGGCTCCAGGATGAATTTTCAAGCATTAAGATCTTACCTGGCATATAGCACAGAGGAAGTGAAGCTTAATTAATAGGTTACAAGAATCCTATATTGCCTATAATTCGGCTTAGGCTGAAGGGGTGAAGCTATAGAAAACTACGCTTGCCATTCTTAGGTAGATCTGATCTATCACGTGACTGATAGATTAGGTAGCACATATTGGTAGGAGCCACAATAATGCACCGGCAAAGGTCATAAAAGTGTGCTTAACTAATTATGTGGTAGTTCAGATTGACCTAAAAATAGCTTAAAAACGTGTCATGCCAAGTAAGTCTTACGTAAACCTAGCTGGCATTAGAAGATATTCCCTTGTTTCAAGCGTGTGGTAGGGGCTTTTGTGATCTAGCCTAACTTTTATCAAAAACCTCTGGTTCTTTTGTCAACTTCGCTTGCCTTGTCTGAAATGGAAAGTGTTTTGGTTAAATTATGTATGCTATGGAAAAGTTTAGCTAGGAGACCAAATGATTCATTCAGGCATTATGTATGTATATAATATTCTAAATACTAGTTAATTTTATATTATAAAATAAGATATGAATATGTGGAAATTTATCAAGCAAAATACCCTTAATTTTTAGAAAAATATTATATAAAACTTTTCAAGAAATGATAATCTCACTCTATATTAGGGCAATAAATATCAAATCCTACAAATCCATTTTCTATGGCTTTTGTTAATGAGTACCATCGAGGCACCAATCTAATATGTATGTGATTTTGATTTATTTTGAATCAATTCTTTTATCTATTAACTTGGTTTTATTTTTAATTTTTTTAAAACAAAAAAATATTTATTCGATTTCAATTTAAGTTTTTGAAAAATCAACATAAATCAAACTAAACTACGCGCATGATGGACTTTCATTTATACTACAATTAAAATTGAGATGCTACGGTCATATATGAATAGTTGGATTGTATGAGAGCTATATTTTTTTTCATTGTAAATAACTGGTTATTATTTAACTACAAAGCTTGCTATGAAAACCTATCTTACGATTTTTTAGAATAAATATAAGCAAACCAATAGATAGAACTGAAGTCAAATTAATTTTTTCGATTTAATTTGTTTTGATTTTAATTTTAAAAATTTAATTCAAACCAATTTGATTTCAAAAACACCTCTATTTAGAGTAGTTGCTAGAAGTATTTTATATGGGGACTCGGTGAGCATTATTTCAAAAATCTTCTCTCCCCATCGGTCACAACCAGGGGTTAATCATTTCTCAACCTGGGCTCGCCAAGTCACTGGAAAGAAAATTATGTTTGGGTCATTCTTTAAAATAACAAGAAACCTAATAAGAAGCTTGCAACAAATGGATGAACATTTAGCTCGCCATGGAACTAATTCTATATCATTTTTCCTACTCTCAGTATATTACGTGCAAAGTTTATTATTTCAGTTCAATAATAAACTCATGTGGATTTCAAACTTCTACCATCGTTTTAGACTTCCGTCATGTAGGCAAGTCATGTCTTGCTTACATTTGATATGTGTTTCATTTAGTTGAAAAATGTTACATTAGTTTTTGAAACTTATTTTTATGAAAAGCATGTCTAGCATAATTAAAAAGGATACTATAACGCTCCAAACTCATATGGAAATCATATGACCCTAAAAATTTGAGTGAAAGTTAATTGGTAGTATGTGAACTTGAGTTATAATCTATTCAAACTTTTCTTTTCCATTCGATATAAGTGTAATATCCTGAACTTGGAAGACTTGTAATTTCATTTTAAGCATATTTTTATTGTTATTTTAGTCTTCTGGTATTAATTATTTGAGTGGAATCTTGAAAAAATGTGAAAGCTAAAATTTGAAGTTATTTTGAGTTTTTGATCCTTCTAAAAAGCTGATAAAATCAATTATTTGGGCTTATAATTGAAGTTTTTGTAATGATTTCAATGTATACTAGTTACTTTGGATCCTTGGGAGAGGTTGGAATGAAAATTTTGGAGATTGGAATGCATAAAAAAAGCTTTTGAAAAAGAAAAATGAGAGAAAATGGCTTTTGAAACAAAAAAAAAAAAGTAAAGAAGGAAGGAATTTAAGGTTAGCTGACTCTAGAGTCAGCTAACCTGTGAGGAAATGCGTTAGCTGACTTTAGAGTCAGGTAACAAATGAAAAATTCTATCCGTGGAATTTTGGTGAGTAACAGGGGTAGTTAGCCGAATCTAGAGTCGGCTAATACCCTGAAACTCACTGTTAAAGGCTTGGGAAAGTTGTTGTTGCCACAGTAGTCGACTATTCAGTCAGTCGACTACTGTGGAAAAACATTCTGTATATTGCTTGGGAAGTATTTTTTTTATTCTTCTGAACTAGTCGACTACTTTGGAAAAACACTTTGTAAAAGTGGTTTGGAAGAGATTTTTGGCCGCACTAGCCCCATCGCTCTCACCCAAGCACGCTTAACTGAGGTTTCAGGTGGACAAAAATCTTCTGTGGAAGTGGTTTGAGGATAATTTCACTCTCATTAGTTAGCATCTATGCTGACTAATAGGTGGATAACCCCTGTTATTTATCTGATATCGAAATTTGACCAGGAGCATTAACAGAAATTTGACCAGGTGCAAAAATGAAATTTGATAAAAAGTCATTTGAGGATTTGATCAAGGGCAAGGTAGGAAAGAAAATTGAAGGGGCAAAAATACTTGATGAAGAAGGAAGCCATGTGGGCTTTGAAAAGTGTAACTTAAAAGTAGAGAGGGGCAAAATGGGAATTTCTAAGAGCATTTAAGGTCACCCATCCCTCTTGATCCTTAAGCGGCGTGTGAAAGGAGAGAAAAAGAGAGAAAAGAGGGAGAAAAAAAAAAAAAGAAAGGAGAGGGTTCTGCCAGCCATGGAGAAGAAGAGAAGAAGAAAAAGAAAAGAAGAAGAAGAGAGGAAGAAGAGAAGAAGAGGAAGGGAAGGAAAGGAAAAAGGCTTGGTGGTTTAGCCTATCTTTTCTAAGGTAAGTCCAAACTTTCCTAAGTTAGAGAATGATGTTTAAATCTCATGATTTAGAAGCAAATGAAGTGATAACATCTGTAGATTGTGAATCCTTAAGCATATTAGGGATTAAAGGGTATTATGTTAAGATATGAAGGCATAGAGCATGTATGCATAGTTTCCTGAAACCCTTGGTGCTTGTGACCCTAATAATGCATGTATGATGACTTAGGTCAAGAGATTGGTTCAATGGAGCCAAAGCTAGAGAAATAGCAGTTATAGCGGTGTGCTATCAGCTAAGGTGAGTGGGTTTCTCATCTAGCTTTGAGAAATGTTTTATGATAGCATAGTGGTATTTTGCTATAAATCAGAGTATGTTATGCTAAGTATAGTATTTTCAGTAGTTAAATATGGGAAATGAGAACCCAGTTATGATGTATCTTATTCTCAAAGCATATTATAAAGCAAAGCATGAGTTTAAAGCATGTTCTAAAGCAAAGCATGAGTTTAAAGCATGTTCTAAAGCAAAGCATGGGTTTAAAGCATATTTTAAAGCAAAGCATGAGTTTAAGAGAAGAAAAGGAAACATGGACTAGAGCATGTTTCAAAGGAAAGTGAGTTTCAGCAAAGCATAAGTTTCAGAAAAAGCATGAGTTTTAGCAAAATATGAAATTAAGAAAAGAAAAGGAAACATGAGCTAAAGTATGTTTCAAAGCAAAGTATAAAGTTTCATGAAAAGCATTGTTTGGATAAAAACACATGTTTCAGTAAAGCATGGAATTTACTTTTCAGATTTATGTTTCAAAGAGATGCATGGGCATGCATGAATATTAATGTTTCAAAGAAAGTATAGCTGGTTGTATATTGGATTATAAACTTATATTGAAATATTTTTACAGCATAAGCATAAAGAGCATGGGGTCATCTATGGGGCTGATCACCCTATAAACTGTGCCATAGCATGAGCATTGCGCATACTATTATAGCCGGCACCTCCTTGCGACTCAATCGTACTATGATCCCGAGGCCAGGGAGAGTACAAGCTAGATCAGCCCAGTGGGGCAGATTGCAAGCAGCTCAGTGGGGCAAGAATCACAGCTCGGTTAAGAGCTAGGTTACTATATAGCCCGAGAGGGCACAGAGATATAGGCCCATGGAGGGGGCAAGCAGGAGGCCCAGGGAAAAGAGGCAAGCTCACATTTGGGGTGAACCGCATATGTGAGGGGTGCCATGTGGTACGGGGATCCTCGGCGCTCAGTACACTCACCCACTGAGAGTACACCTGTAGGAGGGCGACTGTAGGGATGTACCTTAGTGGTAGCACACCGAGCCCATCATCATGAAGTTTTGTAAAAGTGACATTTCTTATTTAAGTTGCATTATTGAAAGCATAAGCTAACTTATGAGTTTTCTTATCTCATTGAAAATATTTTTGTATCAACTGTGATATGTTGTATCAGTATGCTTATTGGTTTTTTAAAATGTGGTTCTCAGTTTTTCCTCATTGTTAGATGGCTATCCAGTCACTGGGACTTAGGTCTCACCTCTCTATTATTGAAAATCTTTTTGGATTACAGATCAGTGTTAGCAGGTTGGCTCTTGGATGCCTGATTTTGATATGGGTTGCTAGATGTGTATAAATTGGTTGGTGACATGGATTTATGTTACTTGAATTGTATATGTATTGATAATGGATATGGATGGATCTGTATAACTGTAACCCTATGATATATTTTGGACTTGGGTGGTTATGAGAAATGACTGTTATTATGGAATGGATTTGTGCATATGGTCTTTATAGCAGTATAGTGATGAAAGTTATATTGCCTGGGATCATGTGTTGAATAATGTGAAAGTCTTATGTTATCTGAGCATGATGAAATAAATTGTGATGTGATCTCATGAATAGTATGAATGAATTGAGCAGGTCAAAGTTTTTAGCAGGTTTTGTATTTTTGTGCATGTAACTTATGACAATTGGATAGAGATCGCTAGAGCTTTATGGTACTTAGCATAAAGACTAGTAGATCTCTACCCAATTTTCATAAGAAATCATACCGTCGGGAAGGAGGCCCGACAGGTTTTGGTATCAGAGCCCTAGGTTATTAGATCCTAGGGGTATAAGCATGAGTTTAGCATAGTGAGTATAGTTTTGAATGATGAACCTGATCAAATGAATTGTGTCTTGTAAGATGGTTTCTACCAGGACAAGAATGGATGGACAGCAGTCCTTAAAGAGAAGCAGAGGTAGGGGTAGGCCCAGAAAGTTTGATAGGGAAGGCCAACCTAATAGAGCCTTTTCTAATGATCCACCATCTGATGGTGCAGGGGTGGAAGTATCTCAGGAGCATATGCATGATTCTCATTCCCATTCTGCTATCCCGGTGCTAGTGGACCTATCCTTGGCACAGGCTCAGGGGCCAAGTATGCCAGATTTGGTGGGGATGATCACTTAGGCAGTGGTAGCAGCAGTGACCTCTAGTTCTAGCCTTCAGTCTAGAAATCTGGATGCAAAAAGGAATGTAGAGAGCTAGAAAGTTGGGCGCTCTAGTGTTCCAGGGGACCACTGACCCTATTTAGGCTGATGTTTGGCTTTAAAGGATAGAAAGGGTCTTTGAAGTGATGAAGTGCTTTGAGGAGCAAAAGCTGAGTATAGCAACCTTCTTGTTAGAAGGAAGAGCACAAATTGGTGGAGGTCTGTTAGTAGTAGACAGCCCCAAGGTGTGGAGGTGACCTGGGAGAGTTTTAAGAAGAAATTCTATCAGCAATATTATTCAGAGGTGTATAGAGATCAGAAGAGGAGAGAATTTCTTAATTTAACCCTAGTAGTGAATGAGAGGGAGAAATGTAGGCTGTTTCAGGATGGATTAAATCTCCTAATCAAGGCTAAGATTAGTATGCAGTGTTATAGTAGTTATTCTGAGCTAGTGCAAGCGGCTCTCAGGGCAGAGGAGATAGAGAAGGAGTTCCTTAGTAGGAGGCAGGAGAGGTTAAAAAGAGGTGCACCTAGTTTCCTTTCAGGTGCAGGAGGAACTCAGCAGTTCAAGAAGCCCCAGAGGACGGGACAGTCTAGTTCCAGTTACAGAGCTCCTGCAGATGTTGATAGAAGGTCAGCATCTGTGTTAGTATCTAGTCCTGTGTAGAGGAAAATAGCATATGGAGGGATGTCTCAGGCTGTCAGTAGTAGAGTGGCAGGAGAGATAAGAGATCAGAGCCACTCCCTTGGTGGTGGGAGGACTCTACCCCAATACAATGTCTGTGGGAAGATGCACTCTGGGGAATGTAAGAGAGGTAATAGAGGATGTTATATCTATGATCAGATGGATCACTTGAAGAGAGATTGTCCCAAGAGAGTGCAGAGCAGCAATCATCCTTAAGGATCAGCTGCACCTAGAGGACAGCCCACTAGAAGGGGAGATAGTAGTATCCCAGCTTCAGCCAGTCAGATGAGATCTAGTGCTAATCAGCAAGGGATGATTCCTAGTGTTCCAAGGGCTGAAGCTATAGTTTTTGTAATGACCAGGCAAGAGGCTCAGGTCAACCCAGATGTGGTGATAGGTATATTACCCATTTGCAATTTTGATGCTTATGTTTTAATTGATTCTGAATCTTGCATTCATTCATAGCAGTATATTTCATCAAGCATCTAAATAAAGCTGTGAGTTTACTGGGTAGTCAGTTGGTAGTATCCGTGCTAGTAGGAAAATCTTTCATTGCAGATCAGGTATATAAAGATTGTGCCATTCTAGTAGAGGGCCAAGAATTGTTAGCAGATCTGATTCCATTAAATTTAAAAGAATTTGATGCTATATTGGGGATGGATTGGTTATCAATGCATAGGGCTAAAGTAGACTGTTCAAAGAAAAAAGTAGTATTTCCTACCTCAGATGGTAGAGAGATTTATTTTGTAGGAGAAAAGAAAGTGTTGCCCTCAAGTGTGATTTCAGCTTTGACAGCTGGCAGAATGCTAAGAAAGGGGTATGAAGCCTATCTAGCTTGTGTAGTGAATTTAGAGGATAATGATCTAGCGCTATCTGATATTCCGGTGGTATGTGAATTTCCAGATATATTTCCTGAGTAGTTGCCAAGATTGCCACCAGACAGAGAGATAGAACTCAGTATAGACTTGACCCCTGATACTAGACCTATAGCCAAGGCACCCTATAGAATGGCTCCAGCAGAATTAAAAGAATTAAAAGTCCAGCTTCAGGAATTGCTTGATAAAGGGTTCATTAGACCCAGTGTTTCACCTTGGGGTGCACCTGTGTTGTTTGTAAAGAAGAAAGATGGTACCTTGAGGTTATGCATAGACTATAGACAGCTCAACAAGGTGACCATTAGAAATAATTATCCCTTGCCAAGGATAGATGATTTGTTTGATCAGCTTCAGGGGGCAGCAATATTTTCAAAGATTGACCTTAGATCTGGGTATCACCAGTTGAAAATAAAGAAAGAGGATATACCAAAGACTGCTTTCAGGACCAGATATGGTCATTATGAGTTTTTGGTGATGCCTTTTGGCTTGACCAATGCCCCAGCTGCTTTTATGGGACTGATGAATCAGGTGTTCCAAAAATTTTTAGATAAATTTATGATAGTGTTCATTGATGATATCCTAATCTATTTTAGAAGCAGAGAGGAACATGAGCAGCATTTGAGGACAGTGTTGCAGATCTTGAGGGAGAAACAGTTATATGCCAAGTTGAGTAAAAGTGAATTTTGGCTAGATGAGGTTAAATTCTTGGGACATGTGATATCAGCTAAGGGTATTATGGTAGACCCCCACAAAATAGACCCAATAGTGAATTGGGAAGCTCCTACAAATTAGACAGAGGTGAGGAGTTTCTTGTGCTTGGCAGGATACTATAGAAGATTTATAGAAAACTTCCCTATTATAGCTTTTCCCATGATAAAGCTGCTAAGAAAGCATACCAAATTTGAATGGTCTAGTGAATATCAGAAATGTATGGATGAGTTGAAGAGGAGATTGACTTCAGCTTTAGTGCTTATACTCCCAGATAGTAGCAGTGATTATGTGATATATAGTGATGCTTCTTTCAAAGGTTTGGGGTGTGTATTAATGCAAAATAGGAAAGTGATTGCCTATATCTCTAGACAGTTAAGGTCTCATGAAAAGAATTACCCTACCCATGATTTAGAACTAGCAGTAGTAGTATTTGCATTAAAAGTATAGAGACACTATTTGTATGGGATGAAATGCCAAATATTTACAGATTACAAAAGCTTAAAGTATATCCTAACACAAAAAGAATTGAATCTCAGACAAAGGAGATGGATAGAGTTGATAAAAGAATATGACTATACTATAGAGTATCACCCAGGGAAAGCCAATGTAATAGCTGATGCATTAAGTCGGAAGTCTACAGCAACCTTAGCTTTCATTAGAGCAGTGCAGCTACCCTTGATGTTAGAATTAAGAGAGCTAGATGCAGAGCTGACAGCAGATAATTCAGGAGCCTTACTAGCAAATTTCAGAGTCGGACCAATGTTGCTTGAGAAAATAAGAGAAGCTCAAGTGCAGGATCCATAATTGCAAAAAAGCTAAAGAATTAGTTTTGAGTAGGTCCCAATCAGAATTTTCAGTTAGAAGTGATGGTATATTGTTATTTAAGAATAAAGTATGTGTGCCAACAGTAAAATCATTAAAGGAGCAAATTCTGCAAGAAGCCTATAGTTCAGCCTATGCAATGCACGCAGGAAGCACTAAGATGTATAAAACTATTAAGCAAAATTATTGATGGTATGGAATGAAAAAGGAGATAGCTGGGTATGTTGCTAAATGTTTAGTGTGCCAGTAGATTAAAGCAGAACATCAGAGCCCAATTGGCAAAATGCAACCATTATTTGTGCCAGAATGGAAGTGGGAGCACATTACCATGGATTTTGTTGTGGGTCTCCCAAAGACAAGAAGAGGTAATAATTCTATTTGGGTGATAGTAGATAAATTGATAAAATCTGCCCACTTTTTGCCTATTCAGATTTCGTTTACCTTAGATAGATTAGCAAAATTATATGTGAATGAAATTGTGAGTAAGCATGGGGTGCCAGTATCCATTGTATCAGATAGAGATCCAAGGTTCACATCTCATTTTTGGGAAGAGTTGTAGAAAGCTTTAGGCACTAAGTTAAGATTTAGTACAACATTTCATCCTCAAACTGATGGGCAGTCTAAGAGAACCATCTAGACACTGGAGGATATGTTGAGAGCATGTGTTATTAAATTCTCAGGTAGCTGGGATGAGCACTTGCCATTGATTGAGTTTGCATATAATAACAATTATCATTCTAGCATTGATATAACACCTTATAAAGCTTTATATGGAAGAAAATGTAGAACTCCAGTGTGCTGGGATGAGGAAGGAGAAAGGAGGCTGGATATGGAAATCATATAACCCTAAATTTTTGAATGAAAGTTAATTGGTAGTATGTGAACTTGAGTTATAATCTATTCAAATTTTTCTTTTTCATTCGATATAAGTATAATATCCTGAATTTGGAAGACTTGTAATTTTATTTTAAGCATGTTTTTATTGTTATTTTAGTCTTCTGGTATTAATTATTTGAGTGGAATCTTGAAAAGATGTGAAATCTGAAATTTGAAGTTATTTTGAGTTTTCCCCATGATCCTTCCTAAAAGCTGATAAAATCAATTATTTGGGCTTATAATTGAAGTTTTTGTAATGATTTCAATGTCTACTAGTTGCTTTGGATCCTTGGGAGAGGTTAGAATGAAAATTTTGGAGGTTGGAATGCATAAAAAGAGCTTTTGAAAAAGAAAAATGAGAGAAAATGGCTTTAAAAAAAAAAACAGTAAAGGAGGAGGGAATTTGAGGTTAGCTGACTCTAGAGTCAGCTAACCTGTGAGGAAATGCGTTAGCTGACTCTAGAGTCAACTAACGAATGAAAAGTTCCATCCATGAAATTCTGGTGAGTAACAGGGTAGTTAGTCGACTCTAGAGTCGGCTAACACCCTGAAACTCACTGTTAAAGGCTTGGGAAAGTTGTTGTTGCCACAATAATCGACTATTCAGTCGACTACTGTGGAAAAACATTCTGTATATTGCTTGGGAAGTATCTACTGTGGAAAAACATTCTGTATATTGCTTGGGAAGTATTTTTTTTATTCTTCTGGACCAAAATAGTCGACTAGTTAATTGACTACTTTGGAAAAACACTTTGTAAAAGTGGTTTGGAAGAGATTTTTGGCCACAGTAGCCGACTATTTAGTCAACTATTATGGGAATTTTGTCTGTGGGGTTAGTTTAAAACCAATTTCACTCTTAACCAAGGACTTCCCAGTGGGTCACCCATCGCTCTTACTTAAGCACGCTTAACTGAGGTTTCATATGGACAAAAATCTTCTGTGGAAGTGGTTTGAGAATAATTTCACTCTCATTAACTAGCATCCATGCTGATTGATAGATGGTTAACCCTTGTTATTTATCTGATAACGAAATTTGACTAGGGGCATTAACAGAAATTTGACCAGAGGCAAATGTGGAATTTGATAAAAAGTCATTTGAGGATTTGATCAAGAGCAAGGTAGAAAAGAAAATTGAAGAGGCAAAAATACTTGGTAGAGAAGGAGCCATGTGAGCTTTGAAAAGCGTGACTTAAGAGTGAAGAGGGGTAAAATGGGAATTTCTAAGAACATTTAAGGTCACCCATCCCTCTTGATCCTTAAGCGGCGTGTGAAAGGAGAGAAAAAGAGAGAAAAGAGGGAGAAAAAAAAAAGAAAGAAGAGGGTTCTGCCAGTCGTAGAGAAGAAGAGAAGAAGAAAAATAAATAAAGAAGAAGAGAGGAAGAAGAGAAGAAGAGGAAGGAAAGGAAAGGAAAAAGGCTTGGTGGTTTAGCCTATCTTTGCTAAGATAAGTCCAAACTTCTCTAAGTTAGAGAATGATGTTTAAATCTCATGATTTAGAGGCAAATGAGGTGATAACATGTGTAGATTGTGAATCCTTGAGCATGTTAGGGATTAAAGGGTATTATGTTAAGATATGAAGGCATAGAGCATGTATGCATAGTTTTCTGAAACCCTTGGTGCTTGTGACCCTAATAATGCATGTATGATGACTTAGGCCAAGAGATTGGTTCAAGGGAGCCAGAGCAAGGGAAATAGCAGCTATAGCGGTGTGCTATCAGCTAAGGTGAGTGGGTTTCTCATCTAGCTTTGAAAAATGTTTTATGATAGCATAGTGGTATTTTGCTATAAATCAGAGTATGTTATGCTAAGTATAGTATTTCCAGTAGTTAAATATGGAAAATGAGAACCCAGTTATGATGTATCTTATTCTCAAAGCATATTATAAAGCAAAGCATGAGTTTAAAGCATGTTCTAAAGCAAAGCATGAGTTTAAAGCATGTTCTAAAGCAAAGCATGAGTTTAAAGCATGTTATAAAGCAAAGCATGAGTTTAAGAGAAGAACAGGAAACATGAGCTAGAGCATGTTTCAAAGGAAAGTGAGTTTCAGCAAAGCATAAGTTTCAGAAAAAGCATGAGTTTCAGCAAAGCATAAGTTTCAGAAAAAGCATGAGTTTCAGCAAAACGTGAAATTAAGAAAGAAAAGGAAACATAGGATAAAGCATGTTTCAAAGCAAAGTATAGAGTTTCGTGAAAAGCATTGTTTAGATAAAAACACATGTTTCAGTAAAGAATGGAATTTACTTTTCAGATTTATGTTTCAAAGAGATGCATGGGCATGCATGAATATCAATGTTTCAAAGAAAGTATAGCTGGTTGTATATTGGATTATAAACTTATATTGAAGTATTTTTACAGGCATAAGCATAAAGAGCATGAGGCCATCTATGGGGCTGATTACCCTGTAAACTGTGTCATAGCATGAGTATTGCACACACTATTATAACCGGCACCTCCTTGCGACTCAATCGTACTATGATCTCGAGGCCAGGGGGAGTACAAGCTAGATCAGCCCAGTGGGGCAGATTGCAAGCAGCCCAGTGGGGCAAGAATCACAGCTCGGTTAAGAGCTAGGTTACTATATAGCCCGAAGGGGCACAGAGATATAGGCCCATGAAGGGGGTAAGCAGGAGGCCCAAGAAAAAGGGGCAAGCTCACACTTGGTGTGAACCGCACATATGAGGGGTGCCATGTGGTGCGGGAATCCTCGACGCTCAGTACACTCACCCACTGAGAGTACACCTGCAGGAGGACGACTGTAGGGATGTACCTTAGTGGTAGCACACCGAGCCCATCATCATGAAGTTTTGTAAAAGTGGCATTTCTTATTTAAGTTGCATTATTGAAAGCATAAGATAACTTATGAGTTATCTTATCTCATTGAAAAGATTTTTATATCAACTGTGATATTTTGTATCAGTATGTTTATTAGTTTTTAAAATGTGGTTCTCAATTTTTCTCCATTGTTAGATGGCTATCCAATCATTGGGACTTAGGTCTCACCCCTCTATTGTTGAAAATTTTTTTGGATTACAGATCAGAGTTAGCAGGTTGGCTCTTGGATGCCTGCTTTTGATATGGGCTGCTAGATGTGTATAAATTGGTTGATGACATGGATTTATGTTACTTGGATTATATATGTATTGATAATGGATATGGATGGATCTGTATAACTGTAACCTTATGATGTATTTTAGACTTAGGTGGTTATGAGAAATGACTGTTTTTGTGGAATGTATTTGTGCATATGATCTTTATAGCAGTATAGTGATGAAAGTTATATTGCCTGGGATCATGTGTTGAATAATGTGAAAGTCTTATGTTATCTAAGCAGGATGAAATAAATTGTGATGTGATCTCATGAATAGTATGAATGAATTGAGCAGGTCAAAGTTTTTAGCAGGTTCTGTATTTTTGTGCATGTAACTTACGATAATTGGATAGGGATCGCTAGAACTTTATGGTACTTAGCATAAAGATTAGTAGATCTCTACCCAATTTTTATAAGAAATCATGCCGTCGGGAAGGGGTCCGACAATAAGACTATTTTAGGGTATTACAAGTGCTCTTCAAATGAAAGATTTTTAAAACTTTTAGGAGTTCTTTTATTGTCTAAAATCATAATCTTTCTTGCATGCTGCATTTCTTTTATATATGTGAAAGTTGATCCTTCATGGATGGAATCCACTTATCAAGCTTAAGTTTAGCTTTTCACATAACATAAAGGAGAATCACAGCATTAGAGACATATAGGGGACAAGTAAACATGTTACCAGTATTTATCTATTGTAAAGAGAATTGTGACTAAAAGATTATAACCAACTAATGCTATCGGATAGCAAAGAAATGATAGTTTTTTTTTTTTTTTATTTGAGAATTAGTTGGGAAAAATTAGTCAAATTTGAGTGACCATTTAGGCCCAATTTGAATTTTGAAATGCCTGCAATGTGATTCCATAACGTGGCTTTCTTAATCAGTTGAAGAGGGCAAAGCACAATTGCTCGGCTAAGCTCCAATGGCTTAGAAAACATAAATACGTGGCTAGGATGTATATAAACAAAAATTAGATATAATTCATATTATTTAGCTCATCATTTAAAAAATAATATGTATACAATAACCTTATATTTATCATTATAAAATTATACAGCAAACATCTAACAAATTACATTTAAATTTTGTTCAATAAGTATCAGTGCCATGCCAAGTCTTCGTAGCCATAGGAGTCATTTAGTTGAAAAAAAATAAAGATAAAAAAGTTTATTGCTCTTATTTTTTTACATTTGCTAGTTTTTTATTTTTTTTATGTTTAATTAAAAAAAAAGAAAAAATTATGTTCTTCGATATAAAAAGAAAAATTATGTTTTCTTCGAGAAAACACGGAAAGCACTCAGAGCCCTACTCTGTGGTGAGGTAAAACGTAGATTTTTTTTTTTTTTAATTTTATTTTTGCTGCAAAACTTTTGATTTCAAGCATGAATTGACGAGGAAACGGAAAGAAGGTAGACGAAGGAACGAGGGATTGCCCCGGGGAGCCCCCAAGTTCCAAGTTTGTCCGGAGCGAGGGCGACGCGAAGCGGGGCATTTGCACCAGTGTGAGGGTGCGAAAGTGGGTTCATTGGCGCTCGTGTGAGCTTAATTTCTTTCTGATTTGAATGTAGACGTTAAGAAATTCGCAGCTGCTCCCACGTGGACGCTGCTGACTCAATTCAAGCCATCGATCCCCGTCAATTATCTTAATTATTATTTTTTAAAAAAAATATAGAAGCGTATAAAGTGTCATCCGTACTCCGTAGACTCGGATAGACGCCGTAGATTGCGACGTCCTGAATTGGGCTACGTTTTTTTATCTCCTCGTACTCCAACGTTACAATGCATCGACTGGTCCTTTGCCTCCTTGCCATCGCTTCGAGTACTACTTTCAGTACTACCTTCATTGCAACGCTCGTCAAGAGTAACGGTTGACATCTATATTATATTTCTATTTAATATTTTTTATTATTATTTAATGGGAAAAAAAATAATATTTGAACCTGGACCCATGATTAAATCCAGCTCTGAAAAGGACGGGAGTTACGTTCAGACGTGCGCAGATCGCCACCACCCTGCTGGTAATGGGATATCAGTGTGCGAGAGAAGGGCGTACGTGTGAAGAGAAGAAGCTGACACGTGACAGCTAGATGCCGCTAATATTCTCTACCAAATTTGCACCTAAGTTTATCCTTAAAAAGGAGTTTTTTTAACATAAATATGTAAAAATAATAATAAATTACACCTATTTTGACTATAAAACATCTGAGATATTTAATAATACTTATATCTATCTCAATTTTATAAGTCAATTACATTCTTGAAATATAATATAATTATATTCATATCTTTTATTAATTCAAAAATTATGTTAAATTTTATATAATAAAACCTAGTTTCATTAAATTAGACTTAAAAGAAGATTTAAATGTAATTATGCCATATCTCAAAATCACGGTAGAAATAAACTAAAAAGATAATTTTAAATTTAAATTTAATTTTATCTCTATATGACATCAATTTTTTTATTGACATTTTAATAACAATCCAGTAGAAAGGATTATTTGTTATTTGAAATTATATTTGAGGCAGGGTGAGTAAATTTTGAATCAAGAGAAATGTGAATGTAATTACGTCGTAGCTTAAAAAAGGTTGACGTTATTTATTTGAAAAAATAAAATTCATCACATGCTATCGCTTATGATAATTAAAAGAAATGCTATGTAATTTATTAATGAGTGTCCACTAAATGGACCAAAGTTCTCTCTTCTAATTTTTTTTTTTTTTTGAATTCAGCTGAGACAAAACACTAAATCTATGGATTTAAATTACGTAAACACCAACCAGAGGGTTTGCTTCACCCCGTGAGAAACAAGAGAAGCCCAACGGTAACTTTTCTTTTTTTCTTTTTTTTTTTTTTATAATTTTAACTTTTTAAACCTCTGAAATGTTTCGGCTTGCAAGGGCATTTCCGTCATGAAAATACCAACGGGCCAATTCCCACGGATGGAGAGGAAGTCAGGGATAAAAAGAGAACATAAAAAGGAGTACTGGCGAGTGGGTGGCAAGTGTTCTTTGTCTCAATCCAGCACTGCTTTGCCGTCGACAACTCTTTCCTCCTCCTCTTCCCACTCTCCTTTCCTCTTTCTCTCCCCTTCATCCTAATCCTAAACCCCCTCAGCTTTTTGTGACAAGTTCTCAGCTTTTCTCCCATTCTCTCTTTTCTCTTTTGGCGATTGATTCCTTCGTTGAATATCCCTTGCCAAAGTTCCATCTTGGTGCCCGGATACGAAATTTCCAGAGTGGTTTTAGAGAGAGAACCAAAAAAGTTTCGATTTTTTCTCTTGTTTTCGCAGATTTCTTCCGTCTGGGTGCTTGCGGTGTTGGTGGTCAGGGAGAAGATGGCGACGGATATCAAGCCGGAGGAGATCAGCCATCCGCCAATGGAGCAGCTCCAGGGCCTCGAGTACTGCATCGACTCCAACCCATCTTGGGGTACGCCAGATTAGCATCAACTTTTGGGTCTATTTTTTTTTTTATTTTTATTTGAATTCTTCTCTATACGAATGTATAACTGAAAAAATTTGGGAACGTTATTGTTTTTTGGTTGTTTTTTGGGTTGTAGGAGAAGCGATTATTTTGGGCTTTCAACATTACATACTGGCGTTGGGAACGGCGGTGATGATCCCCACCCTGTTGGTTCCTTTGATGGGTGGAAGTGATGTGAGATCTCTCATACACTCTTTCCTATCTTTTTCATATTAAATGGACTAGCTCTGATTTTTATTAGAAGTTTTCTTTTTAATAAAAGATTGATTTTTATATATTTTGATCGATCTATTAGTTTTTTTATTTAATCGATGATCTTTCAGAAGGAAAAACCTGGAGATTTAAGAGATTAATCACACTCGAAGTTGTTTCTTTAACGAGGTTACAAAAACCAATTGCCATTAGAAGGATTTTTCTGCTATCATTTAGTATGGCTCAAATGTATTACATCGTGTTATTTCATATTGGGAAAAGGAGTGCCATTGTGTGAGGAATTGGTATCTGTATGAATAGAAAGTAATGGACTTTGGTTTGATTCTCCTTATGTTGCTAGTATTTAGTGTGTTAGAGTTTGCATTTCTAAGATCTGAGCATTTCGGTGATCAATTATCTAAAAAGAACAAGACATGAATGGTTTTGGATTCTGCTGGTTTGCTAGTATAGCACGAAGTACATGATTGCCACTGTCTATAAATGGAGTCTTCAGAAGTTGTAGCATGAAGTCAACTAGAAAAGTCATGAGGAGTGTTTTCATAATAATGATATATTAGCCTCTACCCTCATCAAATTGGACTTCAAATCTTTTTTGCCATGACTAATATCACTTACAGAAAGATTCAAGCAGTGCCTAATTTGACATAGTCCACTGGTATCGCAGCATGATAAGGTCAGGGTGGTTCAGACATTGCTGTTTGTGACTGGCATAAACACATTGCTGCAAACTCTATTTGGCACTCGCCTTCCAACTGTTATTGGTGGTTCTTATGCATTCGTGGTCCCGATCATCTCCATAATTTATGACTCATCCCTGACCCGGATACCTGATGATCATGAGGTCAGTGAACTAGCCCACCTAGTTGTCTATCTGTGCTAAATAGCACTGTTTAACTCTGAAGTCCGAGGAGAAACCATTTAGTTTGTACAGATAGTTCTACTTGCTTCTTTGTTTGCATGTGTGCAGAGATTTGTTGCGACCATGAGGGCCATACAAGGAGCCTTGATAATCTCTTCTAGCATTCAGATCATTCTGGGATACAGCCAACTGTGGGGTATTTTCACCAGGTACAGCTTCTTCTTTCTGTTTCTTAGCTATTTCGGTTCTTTTCTTATGCCGGTTGGCAGCATGATTTATGTTAATGTGGGCCATCTATTCAATCATTACTTGGACCTGCCATCCTATATGCCATCCAAATCAGAATTTTGGTAGCATTATACTTGAAAGGGTCCACCAAATGGGGGATGGTTTGGATTCCTTTGATGTGACAAAATGACTCAAGATTGGTGGCACATGATTGAAAATTTAAGTCAATCTATGCCTAGTTTGATGTGGTCTCATTGATGGGTTTGTGTGTGTATCAGGTTTTTCAGCCCATTAGGAATTGCTCCAGTGGTGGCTCTGGTGGGATTTGGCCTTTTCGACAGAGGATTCCCTGTGGTATCACTACTAGTACCATTACTTCTATTCTGTGCCATAACTAGTCAGATTTTATTGTTTACACTTCCTGTAAATTTGAAGTATATTTATAAAACAACCATCAATGCAAATTATGTAACAAAGGAATCCACTATATATTGTCATGGAAGTTTCTGAAATTTGCAAGATATTGTGGTAGCACTGTAGGCTAAACACAAGTGCTTGATTTGTTTATTAAGCATTGATGAACAGAGGGCATATTTATATCTTCTATTTGTACTAAATCAAACAATCATGTCTGATGCCTCGAAAGGGGCACCATATTAGCATTTGGCTTGCTAAATTTTTACTTTGGTGATATTACATTTAGATGGTTTGCACCCACACACACATGTAGATCTCATGTTCTTACTAAATTAAACAAGTGTATCTGCTGTAAGAGAAGCCATTTTATTACTACCATTCTTCTTGATATGTTTATTATATCACAAGTCTCCTAAAGAAAGAGAGCTAAGATTTATTTTTTCCCTTTTTATTCTTTAGGAAACATAAATATAGTCCTTTTACTTTACCATATCTAGCTTAAAAATATTTTTGCATGTCCAAGATAAATGAATTCACAAAATTTGCTTACCCACATAACCATTGCTTGCCAAATACGGCAAATTTTTAGAATGATCTGTAGATCAAATCACTTTATTAGTGCTTTCCATTCAAGTGTAAAGCTAGTAAGCATTTCATGTTCTCATAAATACTTCCAATAGTTAATGCTTCAAATTGCATTTACAAACTAATGATTTCTCTGTGTACTTTAGCTTCTTTTTTTAATTAATTAATTAATTAATTAATTTTTTAATAACTTCATGAACAGCATCTTTGATACATACATACATACCATACTTGTCTCAATGCATCGAGGATTCTGGAGAATGCATTAGAACATTTCCATCTTCTTCCTGCTTCAAAAATAAGTTATATTCCTATTGCTGCAAAAATTCTTTTAATTTGGTGCATTCTTGATGGCATCATCAGGTTGGGAGATGTGTGGAGATTGGCGTTCCCATGCTCATTTTATTCATTGCATTGTCCCAGGTACTACAATTACTGTCAGTCCATCACCACCTCTTTGTTAAGAAACCTGAAGCCACCCTCTGCTTCCTCTCTACACTTACATTACCACATTTTAACACTACTCCATCCCACTTCTCCTCTTTTTAGTATCTGAAGCATGTACATGCAAGGCATGTGCCAATACTGGAAAGATTTGCGCTCCTGATTTCAGTCACCATCATATGGCTCTATGCTCACATCCTCACAGTGGGTGGTGCATACAGGCACCGCCCCTTGCTCACCCAGTTCCATTGTCGTACCGACCGTGCCAACCTCATCTCCTCCGCTCCTTGGTAAGTCAACTTGCAACACTTCATCTCTCCTGACCATCCTTCATCTCTTCTATATACAGGAATTTAAATGTCACTGAATTAATTGCAGGATAAAGATCCCATATCCATTGCAATGGGGTGCACCAAGCTTTGCAGCTGGTCATTGTTTTGGGATGATGGCTGCCGTCTTAGTATCCTTGATTGAGGTAAGCAATTCAGAAGTCCTAAATCCATATCCAGTTTAGATTGCATCCAGTTCCTATAGGACTAAACTAAAATAGACCGATTTATGAAGCTTCCTTTTTTCCACCCTCTTTCTTCCTCCCTCACTGAATAGTTCTTTTAAGTCGTTTTTTCATAAAACCAAACACAGGAAAATGGAAGTGCTTTGTGAGCAGCCTTTGTAAAAAAAAACAGAAGCAATTCTGGACACTTCATGACTAACTTGTTGCACCTATGCTTAGTGCTATTAAGTTGATATATATTGCTGTTTTGCTGCAGTCAACTGGGGCTTACAAAGCTGCTGCTCGGCTAGCAAGTGCAACACCACCTCCTGCTCATGTTCTGAGCCGAGGCATTGGATGGCAGGTGAGTAATTGCTTGCCCCGTTCAATTGTTCTCTTAATCCTATTGTTGAGATGATAACTTTGGATTTATTTTACATGGTTGTTTCTTGTTTTCCATCTTGACAAACAGGGTGTAGGTATCCTACTAGATGGGCTTTTTGGCACTGGGACTGGTTCTACTGTTTCTGTGTAAGTGCAACTTCGTCATTAAAGGACTATTTATAGGTTTTGCCAACTGTTACAACCTTGAATATAACACAGGGAGAATGTCGGGCTTCTTGGGTCGACGAGAGTTGGAAGCCGCAGAGTCATTCAGATATCAGCTGGTTTCATGATATTCTTCTCCATGTTGGGTGAGCAATGCTTCCACCAAACTGCATGCAAAATGATATGGTTTAGATCATTTAAGCAGTTGTTTTAGCTTTTGATTACAGACTGAAGTTGTACTGTTGTCACAGGGAAATTTGGAGCACTGTTTGCCTCCATTCCATTCCCAATCTTCGCTGCTGTATACTGTGTTCTTTTTGGTGTCGTTGGTATATATGTTTTCCCATTCTTCATCATATGTTGAAGAATTTTTCTTTTCTTCTATGGTATAACTGGAACATATTCCTAATCTCCTGCAATTGTTGGTGTTGTCAGGGGCGGTGGGGCTATCCTTCTTGCAGTTCACCAACATGAACTCCATGCGAAACCTCTTCATCATCGGTGTCTCTATCTTCCTTGGCCTATCCATCCCCGAGTACTTCTTCCGCTACACTGCAAGCGCTCAGCATGGTCCTGCTCACACAAGGGCTGGATGGGTTTGTATTTATCACACTCTCAATTCCCCTTGAATCACATAATACAAACATGACATTTTGTGTAGGTTGGCTGCGTTCAAATTTTAATCCAATGTTTCATCCCTTGCATTGCAGTTTAATGACTATATTAATACAATCTTCTCGTCTCCACCGACTGTTGCACTGATCGTGGCCGTGTTCCTTGACAACACACTTGACTTCAAGGATACAGCTAGGGACAGAGGGATGCCGTGGTGGGTCAGGTTCCGAACTTTCAAGGGAGACAGCAGGAATGAGGAGTTCTACTCTCTCCCCTTCAACCTTAATCGTTTCTTTCCTCCATCTTAGACCATATCTTGCAAGGGAGAAAATTAATGAAATAATAAAAGACAGAAAGGAGTGGTGAGACTCAGACTGTTGAGCAGAGGATGCATACAATGTTGGTTCCAGCCAATTTTCTAGTATGGTAAATTTGCGTGGGTTCTAGCCTCTGTATGTATTTTGAATTCGTTGGGCAATAAAACTGGTTGTTTTTTCTAAGTTGCAAGTTGGCTCTATAAATACAGTTTTGGGCCTGATGGATGGATGTGTTTGCAAATCAATGTATGGAAATCTGTTGAGTCCAAACAACTCTGATAAAAGTTTCATAGGAGCCTATCTCTGAAAGCAGTTCCAGCAAAGGGACTAGGAGAATTCAAGTTGACAATGATTCTGGCAACAGAAAATAAGATGGAGAAGTAGAGGAGAAAATGGGCTATGGTCATCCATAATAACTTATCTGACACATGCCAATGATCTAACTAGCTGGACATGATACAAGAACCTGCTAGAAGTTTGGAAACTATTCAAATAAGTGGATGTAGAGCAAAAAAAAATATTGGTACCAAGAGAAGCATTTAAGGTAGAGACAGTAATGAACATAATTATTACTACTAGCTAATGAGTAAAAAAGAAGATTTTTCTTTCAGCTTTCAGTCTCTGAATATTTTAGATCACTGGAAATTTCTGTGGATGATTAGGAAATGGAAGGTTTTGGATTAAAAATAATACTAGTTTGAGAACCTTTTAGTAGGTGAGCACATTATTTTATTGCACCAAGTCTGGTACCTCGCGCATGCAGTGATGTTTGAAGACCTGAGAATTTTGAAGCTGGATTCAGGACAAACGAAGACTTCCTGCATTCAGGAGTTCACAATTGCTAAGAAGATTGCAAGTCTTATATTTAAAAATAATATATTTAGAATTGAAATAATCTTTATGAGTCTAATCAGCAATATCATGCAAATTGTTTGATGAGATTTTCCCATAAAATGGTCAAATGAGTATTTATATACAAAGAGAGAGTAGTCTAAAGTCTAGACCTTACATCTGCAATGTGAAAACAATCCTTTAGTAATTACATTTTGGATGGCATTCATTATAACATTATCATTTAAAAAAGGGCACAAGTATTTTATTGTATGTTTAGAGATTCAAGAATATAGAATTACACGTGCCAGGGCCAGATACTTCGTCCATCAAAAAATTAGAAAATTAATCTAATTATTTTTAGAATAGTATAAATATTTCCAAAAATGATGAAGCTGTATTTTTCTCCCTCTCTAGTAGGTTAAAGGATTAGGTTCAAACTAAAACTTATATAATTCTTATAAAATTACATTTTTTAAAAATTGGCCAATGAGATCCTATATCAAATATGTAAGTCATTGAACGTGTTATATTAAATCTATCTGTAGCCTTACAAGTAGATATTTATGTAGCTTAAGTTGCAGGTATAGAACAGCTCACTTGTTTGAACGCTTACAGCTTAAATTGCATAATAAGTTGAGTTGTTTGTTGAGCTATAAATCAAGACTATCTTAAGATAGTTTGATTGCAGCCAAAATAATTATAATTCAAGTAATAGCTACTCAAATAAAAATCATAACGTTAAAAAGGTTTTCTATACATTTTGTTTTTGTCAAAAATTTTATACCCTACCCCATGTCATTGCTTCCATCATCTTGGTGCCTCAGTGCAGCTTTGTGATCTCTTCAATCAGTCCAATAGCATCTTCTTAATCTCTCTCACATACTATCTTGTTGGATCATTATTATTCATGCCTTATCAGGCTTTTCCTTAACCTCTCTTATTTATACATCATCCAATCTCTTTGGCCATATATTTTTGGAACTCTTCTTATCCTATCTACCTGTAAATCTCCTTAGTTATGCCCTTCTAAACCTTTTCTTGACCTCTCACATGCATATTTTGCATGATCTCTTCAGCTATACCTTGTTAAACCTCATTTAACCTCCCTTGTCTTTGCCCCATATAACCTCTCTCATCCATACCTCATTATATCTTAATCCTTGACCTCCTCAGCTCTTTCTTAGCCGATAAACTCAAGTTGTATTACAACTTAACTTTAGAGCAATATTTAGTTTTAAATTATTTATATATAAAAAAAATTATATAATTTATAAATCTGGCTTCAAGTAATTAAAAAAAAAAATTTATTTAGTATTATTTAAACTATTCAAATATTGACCACTTAAGAAATAAGCCACAAGCTTTTAACCCACATGATTTCTAACATGGAAGTTATTTAGATACAATAGATCCCATCTAATAGGCCGAATCATTGGTGTTATCTCTATTACTAATTTATAGAGTGCTGCTTGGCCTTAATAAAATAATTTATTCTAAAATAACAAAGATTAAAAATAAATTTATCTATTCATTCTGTATTAATTACTCGTCAACCAAACACGGCCTCAGCGGTGACACTGATTTACTCTTTAAAAACATCGGTCAAACTCCAAAATGCACCAACGCGAATGAATATTCCAGAACATCTACTTCACTCCGGAGATGATGAAAAATTCTTCGAAATATTATATCATATTAATTATCATTAACGCGAACGAAACTATTCACGCACGGAGGATCGCCAGGAGGCCGTCATCATCCTGTCTCATGCCAAACACTGCTCACCATTCTAACCAAACCATAACGAGCCAACTAACCTAAGGTACTTGTAACTTTCTAACCCGTCACCTATCTTTCTGTGTGTGGTGCTTAGACCTGCACACTAAATCCACATCTCTGATCCAAGATCCCCCATTCGCTGCCTTCCGCAGCGCCCCTGCACGATCGCAAATGCTTCGGGACCCCAGGGCTCGTACCAAAGAATTCTTTTCCACGTGTCACATGAAGGTTGCGTCTCAAACTAAATCCGCAAGAATTTGTCCAATAATAATATGCCACCTGGCAAAAACCATTTTGGTAAGGCCTCAAAATAGCATTACTCGTCCGTCCCTTCAGCTTTACTCCTTAAGTACAGAAAATATTATAATTTAATCCTTTCCCTTCGATCTTTTTCTGTACCGTTCCATCAATGCTCCGTCCCCGTCGCTCGTCCCCTCTCTCTCTCTCTCTCTCTCACTCTCTCGACCCATCTCCAAGGCCGCTGAGGTTTTCTAGGGTTAGGGTTTTGTCACATTCTCCGGCGAGTACCGGGACGGAATGGACGGCGACGAGAGGAGGAAGGAGAGCGTGGCCCTGGTGGTGATCGTCGTCCTCGCCGTCCTCGCCCTCGCCTCCCTCCTCGCTGCCTTCAGCTACTACTGCTACATCCGCGCCAAGGTCTCCAAGCAACGCAGGGCCCTCAAGAGTATTCCCTCCTTCAATTTCGTTCCTTTTCTCCTCTGTTCTCCCCTCTTCTCTTTGTTTTGACCCGCTCTTGCTTCAGGGCAAGGGAACGAGGAGGAGAAAGTGGCCGCCGGCGGCGCCGGCGACGGCGGTGGAGAGGTGGAGGTGGTTGTGGGAGAGAGAGGGGTGCAGGTGTTCGGCTACAAGCAGCTCCACGCGGCGACGGGCGGGTTCGGGAAGGGGAATGTGGTCGGCCACGGGAGCTTCGGGTCAGTGTACAGGGGAGTGCTCCCCGACGGGAGGAAGATCGCCGTCAAGCTGATGGACCGGTCTGGGAAGCAAGGAGAGGAGGAGTTCAAAATGGAGGTCTATTTTTCAAAAAAAAAAAAAAAAAAAATCCGATGATCATAGTGAATTCTATCTTATTTCATGTTATTGTTTGTATTATCGTTGAAATGAATGCATTTGAGATGAATTGTTCTTCGAGATGGCAATGCAGGTGGAGCTGCTGACACGGCTTCGGTCGCCGTATCTGCTGGCATTGGTCGGGTATTGTTCCGATGCCGGCCACCGGCTGTTGGTCTATGAGTACATGGCAAATGGTGGGCTGCAGCAACATCTGTACCCCACCGGCGGTATGCAAACTTTCTTTCTTTCTTTCTTTTGGCTTATAAATTTGGCTGAGTGATGGAAGTCTACAACTCATTATTGTAGCTTGTTGTTTTAATTGGCAATGACTTTGTGGGTAGTGTAGATCTTAGATCAGATGATCTCAACGGCAACGGCAACTGCAAGATTTAGCACTTGTGAGAACCAAAATATTTAGAGATATAAGCAAACAAAAATAAAAAAGATCAACCGTAGCCCCTAAAGTGAAATATACTTGAATAATGCCTGAATTTGATCAGATGTAACCAGGAGATGGCTGGCTTAATACGTACTTACCTACCTACATATGTATGTATGTACCTACTTGCATATGAACATACATACATATAAAATAGGTGTAAACTTATGTGATGACCCATTTAAATTCCCAAGGCATCAAGGTCTGAACTATCTAAAAAAGCAGCCCATCTTTGAACTTTGTAGCCTTCCAAATCTAAATCCTTTCCATTTCTCTGTTTCATTACCTCATTATCTAATTCATCCATGTGACCTAACATTCCTAGTGCCATTCAAGGATATGATCGAAGGAAATGCTAAAATAACATGCAAGCCTCGCAAACAACAATAACGAAACATGTCTTGCAGCTAAGTAGTCGCTGTTAAGGGTGAAGGTCGCATATGTAGATGGAAGACTCCTGTTGGCAGAAAATTTAAGTTGGTTAATTTTTTCAGTGTTATTTGTGAGGGTTGTATAGTCTTATAGCATTGTTCTTGAAGAAGTCGAGACCCTCTTCTATTATGTTACTTCATCTTCATTACCTATCTTGTTTACTAATTCTTTTTCTTTTACTTCCTCAATCTACTATCTTGTCCAAGAAGAGGAGAAAGAACTGTGATAGCGGAGAGTAATGAATATGAATGAAGGTGATGTGTCAGGGGAGTCTATGGTGTTGGATCCAGATTATGAGCTGAAATGCCTATGTTTCATGAGTGCCATAAAGCATGTCAGGACACGAACCAAAATTGTTGACATGCCATGTTTATGATATTGGAAATTGATCAAGTTAACATGGTACTAAGAGATGATCATAGCAGATATACACTACAAAAAGCCAACCTACAGAATTCATTTAAAATGGTGACATAAATAATAATATATGAATTTAGGTTGGTACTGTGATGAATTATCAAAAAAATTCGATCTATGATACATTCGAACCGGAAAAGCTGCCTAGCATTAAGGTAGTAAGGTGCATTGATTCTTATTAAATTTGAACTCCAATACATTGCTGAAATAATCAGAGTACACTCTCAATGATTATTTACCTCTAATTCTTTATTAACTAACTGATATTAATGTCTGTTCTATAAACAATATATGCATATAGACACCTCCAGGGTTTTCATATGCCCTGTGGAGTGGTAGTCAAACTTTCTGTGAAGGGTTGCTTTGTGCATGGAATGATAGCATGTGTTATCATATTGAACTAATTCTACTAGAGGTATGGTAGGTATCTTTGTGCTGTATTAGTTCACTGACATGATTTATTTATTCAGGTTCTTATGGTGGTGTTTCAAAGTTAGACTGGGAAACAAGAATGAAAATAGCTCTTGAAGCTGCAAAAGGTCTGGAGTACCTGCATGAGCATGTCTCTCCACCTGTAATTCACAGGGATTTTAAGAGTAGCAACATCCTCTTGGACAAGAACTTTCATGCCAAAGTTTCAGATTTTGGCTTGGCCAAACTTGGGTCCGACAAAGCTGGAGGTCATGTTTCCACACGAGTGCTAGGCACCCAGGGATATGTTGCCCCAGAGTAAATACTGAAATTTTTCATCCATTCTTCATTGCAAATGATGTTATTTTGATAATATTTCTACCTGTCTTGGTCAAGAAAAATGTTGCAGTCCCAGAAGGCAAGTGATGGAGAAATAAGATCATGTATTTTAACGTGTTCCTTCCTTTTCTTTTGTGCAGATATGCTTTAACTGGGCATTTGACAACCAAATCAGATGTGTATAGCTATGGGGTTGTGCTTTTGGAGCTGCTTACAGGTCGGGTTCCGGTAGACATGAACAGGCCTCCTGGGGAAGGTGTTCTTGTGTCTTGGGTGGGTAATCTATATTCAATGAGGTTTGGTGGTCACAGTGTAGTCAGCGTTTTTTTCTTTCCTGCTTGCCAAATTAGGCTTTTTTTTGAAAATACAGAAACTTTCTTTTTGGCATGCAAGTGAAATGATATAACTATCATGGGGTTTTGCGACCTGCAAGAGCTGTAGTTGTTTAGAGAACACACTATCATCCTGATTTCTTATTCGTGGCTTAGGTCATCTAGCAAGTTGGACTTGGTTCCTTTTGTGCAGGAACCCCTGAAGCAACCATTACTTCATATTTTATCATGCAGACTGCATATGTTTCAGTATAATTTCATTCTTTGCTATTTTAAGATAAAAAGTTGTTCCTTTATTTTCAATTTTTTTCCTAGCATTCTGATTGTTGGATTTCATTCTTCTTCTCATTATTATTATAAAGGCTCTGCCTCGGCTCACCGACAGAGAGAAGGTTGTTCAGATTATGGATCCAGCAATGGAAGGACAGTATTCTATGAAGGATGTTATTCAGGTGGCTGCCATTGCTGCCATGTGTGTGCAACCGGAGGCTGACTACCGGCCCCTGATGGCAGATGTTGTCCAGTCGCTGGTCCCTCTTGTGAAGCACAAGTCCACAGCAAAAGTCGGCAGTTGCTCCAATTTTCAATCCCCCAAGTCTCCATCAATGCCTGAATATGGTAAAATCACCACTGCTTCCTGAAGTTCTCGACCAACCGGCTTCCCACATTTTGTCAGTTTAGAAGATGTTTGTGGTGCAAACTCCATGAATCAATCCCGATGTTCTTTTCTTGTGACGTTTATATCCAGCATCAAGTCCTGTTGGTACCCTTGGAGTTCAGGTTGTACGGTGAAGCTGTTTCTGTAATAATATATTTGCTGTACTCTAAGAGAGGCCAGGTAGATATGTTAGTTGTTGACATTGAACCTTTCCACTGCTGGACTGTTGGCAGTCTTATCTTAGCTATTGGTATAATTAATCTAGGATCTTTAGCTCTTTATTGTCCTGCACTTCGATTGGAAAATGACTGCCTTAAGTATATATATGGTATGGTTATTGAAGTGGTAGATGAGCCTTGTATTATAATATGGTCATCCTGGATGGTTTTTTTCCCTCGTACAGTTGATGTTACTGATTCACTTGCTGCTTGGTTGTGGCCGATGATTGTGATGCTAGATAATTTTTTTCTCTTCTAATAATTTACAAAAGCTTTGATCAAGGTAATTCCAAAGTGGCTTTAAAATTGCATCATTTCTTACCATGGTTGCCCATGTTGAGTCATTACAACAGCAGAATGATGCAGGTGGTATTGAAAATTTAACCTAATGAATTGTTTTGATGATACTTCCACATGAAACATTAGAATACAAGTGTTCATTTTTACTGTTGTGATTTGCTAATTATGTAGGATTTTATATAAACTTAACTTAAAATTGCGACGGCGGTGTTGGAGAAAAACTGGGGAGTATGCAAGTCTCTTTCATCGACCTACTCCGGCGGTATGTAATAATGTTTATTCCTTGGTCAAACAAGCTTGTTCTTTGTCTGTTCCTTCTCCTTTCAAAGAAAGCTGCGCCACAAACAGAGGTGGTTGAATAATTTATACGAAAGCATATCGAACATAACGATATTGCGCTGACTTTTCTCTCGGTTGTTAGAATAACTCCCATAGTTTTCATGCAAACCTGCAATGCGATTGGCCAAAATCCAGTCACGGTTGCCTCTCTGTCAAAAATAGCGGCCAGGATAAGCCTGTTCGAGTTCGTCCACAGGGCCATATCATTCAAAAGAGACGTCCGGTGCGACAATTATTGCCCTCATTTTCATTCTCTCTCATAAGCTCCTTGTCGTAATGCGTCCATGGCCACGGCACGGAATGACATGAACTTGATATTGATGATGAACATGTTCAAAAGGGGATCCATGGCCATCATACATCTCTTCTGGTGTCCAGTTCTCCTTAAGTTACCTTTTGCATGACCTAGATCATGAGTCGTATCTAACCTCGACCTTTACCCCATGATGGGCCACACCAAGCAAATCGAGTCCTGTGAGATCATCAAACGCATGATGGGCCCAATCGGATCTAAAGCACTAAAGCTTTACACTCGATAGCTAATCATTAGCACCTTACGAATATATTATTAGCATCTATAAACTTTATGCAGTCGCCAAATATCAGGCCATTGGTGCAAGCTTTATTTTCTTTACATGTAGCACGGCATGCCCAAAGTATTTAGTGTGTGGCCAACGCTGAGCTAAACCAAGTCATTGGCTTATCTGAGCCAAGATGGAAATTAGTGGAAAGCCAACAGGGCAGACAAGATATTGACATAAGCTACTGTAAAGAGAAGTGTAAGATCGCATTTAGCTCGGGTTTTTAGTATTTAGCAATTGGAATACTTAGTCGCTGGATATTTTGTTACTGTGTTGGCTGACATGTATGTTAGAGATAATATGGGTTTGGTGTTTCATATTATTCTTGTTGACATTTGAAAGCTATAAGTGTCTGCTAAAATTCATTTTGGATTTAGTTAGTTGCCAGTGGATGATTTTGATGACCTAATAAGTATGAAAAAGTCATTATCAAATTATGCAGAGTCTCCTACTCAAATTTATCTACCGCTTAAAAGTCAAAGAGTTTTAAAAACATAAATAGCTTGAATGAAAATTCTCAATGAAGGAATTATTTTTCTTTTAAAAGATATGTATGGCAAATTATTTAACCACATCGTGCCGTCTTCGACTAGTGACAAATCATCGTTAGATGAGCCAACCAAATGAAATCACATCAATTTTCATAGCAAATATTTAATACTCGCACAACTAAAAATCTTCTGTGCTGAAAACCTTTATTTGGCCTCAGTCCAATATGAATCTAATTGGATTTGTGGGACCGGCATGCTCAACCCTGGGATTTTTACGTTGGTTTACCTCTCTACTAATGGAATCTCCATTGCCGTCCCTTGCGATGGTGGAGAGGAACGGGATGTAAATATAAAAATCTGGGAACATCTAATTGAATCTTCCAAACAAACTATTCGTAATTAATTAAATCTAACCTGAAGTTAATTAAATGCTAGGCCTTGGCCAGCCGGAGGTCGGCTCGCTTCCATCCCATCATGCGACCATTTACCACGGCCCCGTTTTCTTCTCCGTGCGGGCCCCACATTGCATTGATTTCATGACGACGACTGAGGTTACGACGAGAAAGGAGGAGGAAAACCCAAAAAAAAAAAAAAAAAAAAAAAAAAAAAAAAAAAAAGGGTTCTGTGGCTACGGCGTCTCGAGCCACGAGTTTGACCGCGTTGCCCTCTTTTACCGTCCTCCTTTTTCCGAACAGTTACCGTCCCATTGGGCCTCCGAGCCCAACGCAGGACCTCCAACCGTTAAATTAGGATAAAAAAAAGTGGACGGCATGGCTGGAGATTCTTTCTGGGGAAGCGTGGTCTCTGTTTTTCGTGGTGGACCATTTTGCTTGCTGGTCGATCGAAGTAACTGGGAATGTTTGGGTACAGGAGACAGTAAGACAGTCAAATTTTCCGGAGACTCCTCATTTGCTTTTTTTTTTTTTTTTTGTGATTAATTGAATGGTACGTAGAAAACTTTACTAACACTGCTTAGACGAAAATATACTTTATTATATTTTTAACTTTTTATATTTTAAAAATATTATATTTTTAACTATTTTATTATATAAATTAGTTAAATTGATAGAATAGTTGATATAGTTGACATATTTATATCATAATAATATATCAATATTTCATCAATTTTAACTACTTTCATATAACGAAATATTAAGAATACAATTAGGACTGCAAATAGGTCGGATCAAATCAAATTATATTTGATCCTAATCTGATTTAATTTTATATTTAGGTCTTGATTTTAGATCTAAACCCAATCTATTTGCTAAGCAGATTAGATCGGATCGGACCTATGAAAGGAATTTTAGATTCAACCGATCATTTGACTATGTTTAGGTCCAACGCAAAATATTATATTTGTATCAAGTATCTAATTATTATTTTTATTAAAATTTAGTAATTGATAATCAAATATAAATCTATTAAAAAATTTAAATCATACTAAAAAGAATCAACTTAAAATTAAATTTTTATTCAAAAAATCCTTAATTCTATTCAAACAAATGGTTATTTTTGAGTTTACAAAGTATGATATTTAAAAAATTTATTAATATACTTAAAGACATTATAAATAAGAATTCATCGAGATAAATAATAGAATATAAATATTTAGATAGAATTAAAGAAATAAGATGGAAAGAGATCTAGTTGTTAAGATGAAAAAAAGAATTAGTTTGTATTAGAGTTTAATTAATGAATTTATAAAGATAATTAAAGTAAAAAAAAATAAGATTTATATAATTAAGGTTTTTGTGTCAAGATAAATCGGGTACAGATCGGATCGGATCAAAAAATACAAAATCTGAACTCGACTCAAAATTTGGATTGAATTCAATTTTTAAATTCAACACAACTCATAAGTTTTTGGATACTCTAAATATGAATCAGGTCGAATCAGATTGATCCAACTTATTTGTAGCTTTAAATATGATGTTCTTTGAATATGAAAGATTAAAATGTAATACTTAAAAATTTAAGAATCAAAATAAATTTTGAATGAGCGTTTGAGGGTCAAAAAGTTTATTTTATTTTACGTTACACCAACCCTCCATTGACATACTGCGTTGGTGATCTAAACGCTGATCAAAATTGGTGACTTGCGGCAGCTCTTTCGAAAGTCCCTCATGACCAACTCGAAATACCCATGTTTGTTGAAGTTTGGAAGCTGGTATAAGGCTAGAAATTGACATGACCTTGCCTGCCATGTGATTGGTTCCACCAAAGCTTGTGTTTTTTCGTCAGGGTACACTGGCATGCATCACCAAAGCTGGCTTCACTGGAACACCTAACATGGCGAGTGGATGGCGGGTCAAGTAGGTTATGAACATGTAATCACCAAGGAATCCTACATGTTATCAACGAGTTTAAAGAGAAGGATGTTAAGCAATCACTGCATCAATTTGTCGTTTCTTTTCATTTTATCTGGATTACTTTCGGAAAAAAGTAATATTTTAAGGCCAAAAGAAAAGTGACTCTACCATAGGTTAACTTGTGAAAAGGAGGAGAGTAGGTTGGCTGGAAAATCTGCTGCTTTATTGGCTTCTCGAAACACATGCCTGCATGACAAGTTTGATAGAATGGCAACTGTAGCATGAATATACTGCAGACAAGAATGAAGGTTCTCAATTTCACTATTTATCCAATAGACTACGATAGATAAATCTCCTTCCAAGATAATATCATCCATTGATATTCCTAGCAAAGCAATATAAAGGAGAGCACACCTCAATCCGTATCATTCTGCTGTAATTTCAACAAAAGGAATAGAAACCCAAGGTAGAGGAATTGCAACAGCAAACAAAGGCTGACCAAGAAAGTCCTGAATAATAAAAGCTTGGATGAATTGAGCCATCAAAATTGATTTTAACATACCCTAAATGTGGGGGCTATCGGTAGATAAAGTTTTGAAAGAGAGATCCCAAGAATTAGTGAACATTGGCATCCCAAGTTTCAGTTATTATAGAATGACGCTATTTGATGGAACAAACAAATTTTGTAGATAAGTGGAGAGCCTGCAATTTATAGTAGGTGAAATTCCTTGTCTTAAAAGAGCTTCTCATTTCTTCCTTTCTAAATGAGCCATAGTAAATAAGCGAGGAAAGATTACACGTATAATTGGTGGGAGGTAATGGGAGTATCAATAAGAAAATAAGCATGAAAAATTATTCTAACTTGGTAGAAAATTGGTAGCTAATTTTATAGCACTTGATACCTGTTATGTTGAAAGAAAAGGTGATTGAGACGTTCAGATTCAGTATCACACCTCTAATAAATGGGAGATTGATCTAAAATTCTTCTAGCAAATAAAGAAAGAGTTGAAAGCCCTCTTTTAAATAACTTCCAGAGAAAGCGGAGAATACCTTGATAAGTAGATATCTTCCATATCTTGCTGAAATTAACATTAGATGTAACCGCAGAATAAAAAGATCATTTTAGATACACCTGCCTTACTATGGTTGTCCAAAAATTTTCTATCCCTAGCACAACATATCCTAATGATCCAATCCAGCAATAGAAACTTTGGCAACATCAGCTACAAAGAAGAGGAAAATAACAATAAAGCAACTTCAACTCCCAATCTTCGTCCTACAAAATAAATTTGCTTACTATGGAAAGTTGTGCCATCGGTCTCTATCATATTCAATTGGGAATTTATTAAGAGGAGTTATGAAAAACCAAGGCTAGGTAACAGTATCAATTGACTCCCCATACCCTATAGACTAAAAAATCTGGATTGATAATCAGTTTACTTGCTAGTTTGCTTTACAATGCCAACCACCACTTAAAAATCTTAGAAATGCTTTTATCCCTGCAGATACTATTCCATGATATGGTATGAATGGCTCTACTTCCCTGATGGTGATCTACAGGAAACTTTGAACTGTTTTCTCAAACCAAGTCACAAAACTCTGAGGGACTGCCCTATTTGAGATTATATAATTTGGAATAGCATATAGGACAAATTTGACAGGAGAACATCAACCTACAAGTGGCAGAGCCTTTTCACTTCCATGTTTCAAGTCTTGCCAAAATCCTGTCTTTCAAGATCTGAACCCTTTGCTTTCTTCAATCTAGTGCCCTTGGACAGGAACTCCCAAATATAACTCAATATCATTGACTCTGCTAATCCCCACAAAAACAGTGAGTTCAGCAGCCAATCATTGTTTTTTTTTGAATGCAGAAATGTTCAATAAGTTTGAATTGGAATAAATGGGAAATGGCACTTTCAATTCCCTTCTCATGAAAATTGGAAGCAAGGTGAATGGATTAACGTTCCAATCCAGGATTTTCAAACCTTTTTAACATTACAATTATGGTTTATTTGGAGAGGCACCAACTCAAATATTTTTAATGGCTGGGCAGACACCACCGGAGGAATCATCAAGAAAGCTGCCTGCATGGTGGCAGAACACAAAAAGAATGCACCAGCTGGGCCACTGGGAGGCCAACTGGGAGGATCTGCCACCCTGATTCACCAACTGTTTGGTGCTGGGTTTTACGATCACATCTGATGAGGCCACTGTTTTGGCTGCAGGCGTCTGAGTTCTTCGTGTCCAAAGCTCACTTTTTTGCTGAAGCATGGGCTACCAGAGAACCTCTTCAGGTGGCCTCTGGCACAAGGTCATCCAAGATTATATTGTTAAAATAATTCACTTATTTTATTTAATTTAGGATTAAGGTTCTATTAATAATTGATAGTGTAAGCAACTAAGCATGCATTAGTTTTGCTTATTTGAGCTCATTTATCAAAATAACAAAAAGCAATGCTTGATGCATTTTTTGTTTTCACACGCATTCATATATACATATATTTTGCCCGATTTGTAGGTTTCAGTATATTAATTTATTTATCATTTATTTTTTTGAATATAGATATGTTCAATAGGTTTGAATGGTTTAAATAAGATAAAATGATAATATAAATATTTGTATGTGTGCATGCTATGGGCTATGAGTCTTCGAATAGTATATTTTTTATGTATAAATAGTTTGATACTATATCACATCCAAAAGCTTAAGCTATTGTCATAAGATTTTCATCATTTAATTCAAAAATATATGTATATTTTATTATCTACAATAGAAGTAAGCATTGCTTTTTTTTTCAAAACTGGCTAATGAAGCTAAAGTTTATATTGAGGTTTCTTATTGACTTCGATAGATTATTATATAGTTATCAAAATTAGGCCAAACCTGATCAATAATTCAATAGTTTAACCAATGGATTAATGATCAAATTGCATAACTAATTAAAACATAATTAAAATGATAAACAAAAATAAATTTTTAGTAAAATTTCACTAATTTACTAGTTTTAAAATTTAAATTTTTAAAATTAAGTTATTTAAATTGTAATAAAATATAATATCCATACTAACACTTGAAATTAATCTTAAATTTCTAAAAAAGTACCTAAAATTCTTTATATCCAGGGAAAAAGAGAGAGGCACGATAGAGAGTTATATTGGCTTAAAAAAAAGAAGGAAAAAAATTAGATAAAAAATAATATTAATATTAAATTATATTAATGAAAAAATAATTTTTAAAGATATGAAAAAGTTGATCTAATTTTATTGAGGCATGGGGTAAATACAAAAAAAAAAAAAAAAAGACAGGTTCATGCAATTTTGATCAAATTAAAAGAAATTAAAGGACCCATTTCATTGGTAAGTCTACTGGCTATGGTTTACTCCATTGACAACTTAAAGGCAGTATCAAAAATTTGAAGTGGACTCGACCTGGTAAACAGTACAAGCGTTTGCACGCGAAAGACTGTTATTATTATTTTTTTAACATTTTTTTTTTTTTCCTTCGCCATCATGGGAGGTTAAGTGGTAAGTTGAAAAATGGAGGCGAGAAACAACAAGCGTCTCTCCTCACGTGGCGTCCTTGCCGCCGCTGGGTCCTCATCGCAACGCCGACCCCCAGGCCTTGAACCTCGCCGACACTCCTCGCCGCCCGGAGATGGCGGAAGACAAGGTATCCGGCTCTCCCTCTCCCTCCGCCACCGCCGGATTCCGGCGGCCCTCTTTTATCCCCCGCTTCAGCCATGGGTCACTGGGTTCTAGACTCTTTTCCCTTTTACATGGCGTCTTCTTGGTATTCGGAGTTGGATATCTGTAATTCTTGGGCTATTTTTCTTTTTTCTTTTTCCCACTGTCTCTAGGAACGTTGCGTTTTGCGCCATCTTTAGTCGATTGCTCGGTACCTTACGAAGGAATTTTCGATTCCGTCTCGCTTACGGATCCGAGCAATTCTGGCGCTTTTCCCTGTATCTTAGTCTTCGATGCTGCTGCTGTGTGCCCCGATCTCCGTTTTTCGTTGTGTTGAAGTGAATTTGTTTCTTCCTGTTTTTGTATCTTTAAAATCTTGCAATTTTCTGTGTTTTCTTGACTCTATGTTTCGTTTTTTTAATTTCTTTGATTTTTTTAATGCGGCTTTTTATTGCCCTCGATTATGCACTGTATCAAATGCTTCTTTTGGGGCTTGTAAGGTCTTAGAATTTGTCGATCTGTAGGTTTGTGTTTCAGAAGTGTTTTCTGATCTGGGCTCTGACTGTTATCAAGTGCTCTTTTTTTCATTGGATCTGTAATTGTTCTAGGGTTTCTCTTTGATCTAATGCATGCCAATTTTTTTCCTTAAGTTTTGGGTTTCTGTTTGATCTAATGCCATTTTTTTTAAAAATTTTTCAAGTATTTTTTAAGATCCCTTTCTTTGGCATCAAATGCCTTTCCTTTTGAGTTGCTTGCTGTTCAGTCTATCTCTGGATTGCTTGATGAGGACGGTCTTATTTTATTCCCTAATAACGGTTTTTGTGGTCTTTACTTGTCTGATCAGCATCCCTCGAGACATTTGATGCTTTGTTTCATTTCTAGTCCATCTTTCTTCTTCTTCTCTTCACAAATTCATCCAAGTTTTTGGCGCTTTCATCTGCTTTCCTCACCTTTTGCATCAGAGTTTTAGCAGCTCCGCTGTTAATCAGTGCTTCACTTAGCTTTTGCAACTTATTAGAGCACTATGGTTTGTGTCTTGTATTGTTGTTGGAGTTTGATTGTACTGATTGCTAATTTTGAGTTCAGATATATTATTTCTTTATTGTTTTATCCATCTCTGCCTATATTCTAAGATATAAGTATAATCACATTCAAATAAGACTATTGATGAATTATTTTTACAGCAACCATCTGTTATTGAGGGGAATGATCCAGTCACTGGTCATATCATCTCCACCACCATTGGAGGCAAGAATGGTGAGCCGAAGCAGGTAGGCAATTAGGGAACTTATGTATAACTTAATGTCAACTGAGCACAATAATAGTTATTCTAAACTATGAGACGGTTGTCTTTCCACTTGCTAATGCAGACTATTAGTTACATGGCAGAACGGGTTGTCGGGACTGGTTCATTTGGTATAGTCTTTCAGGTTTGATGCTAACTGTGATACTTGCTTTTCCTTTTGTGAACCATGGCATCATTTAGCACTCTGGTTTCATATGCATGGTTTCTTGTTTGCAGGCCAAATGTTTGGAAACAGGGGAAACTGTCGCAATTAAGAAGGTGTTGCAGGACAGAAGATACAAAAATCGCGAGCTACAACTGATGCGCTCAATGGATCATCCTAATGTGATATCTCTAAAGCACTGTTTCTTCTCCACCACGACCAGAGATGAACTCTTTCTCAATCTAGTCATGGAGTATGTCCCCGAAACTCTGTACCGTGTCCTGAGGCACTACAGCAATGTGAACCAGAGGATGCCACTCATCTATGTGAAGCTTTATACGTATCAGGTTTCTTTCCTCTGGTTTTCTTCTTTATAGCTCGTCTGGATGTCTAGATAAATGTACTTACTTGGATATTTTTCTGCAGCTATTTAGGGGTTTAGCTTATATTCATACTGTTCCAGGAGTTTGCCATAGAGATGTCAAACCCCAAAATGTGCTGGTATGCTTTTTATTACCTCAATATGTGAAGTTGCTAGTCTTGTTCAAGCAAACTTATTCTTCTGCCCCTCTTCGTCATCTGTTTGCACTTCTGCAGGTGGATCCTCTTACTCACCAAGTCAAGCTTTGTGATTTTGGAAGTGCAAAAGTTCTGGTATGTTGACTTAGAATGAAACCCACAACTTTTTTTTTTTTTTATTCCTTATTCTGAAGTAATAGTGGTGCTTCAAAATGTGTGTTGTAAGTCATCTCATGGAAGATCTTAGGTAATATAATTTTGTAGAGTAATAATTGCACAAGTTGTCCAACAATGACTGGTTTCTTTTTCTATTTTCTCATGATGGATTACATTGGCATAAGTGTTAACTCCATAGAGAAACTAAGTTGTTACTGTCTATGAACAATTGCTTCAGTTTGCTCGATTTTGTTATTGTAGTCCATGTAGATTGTTTTGACTCTTGATATAAAATCCTCAATTCATCATTATTTATTTTATTAACCACCTATGCTGGGCTATCAGATGATGGCAATCAATAGCATTGCTGCATAGTGTGAAGAATTAATTAGGCCATTTGCATATGGACCCTCATTGAAAGCTGATAAATCAATGAAGTTGTTGAATCATTGATTCAAGCCATAGTTTTCATTTTTTTTCCAATAGAACAAGTATTAAATAAAGGCATGGAAAAATGAAGTGGGAACATGGCTCTATGATGCATGAAAATTACACCATAGTACTATCATGGCTTAGTCCAACCTTTATTGCAAATGACTGTGCAATGTTGTTTTGACATTCAGCAGTCGAGGTAAATTGAATGGTCTGGCGATACAAATTACATGAAGATGTTATCCTCGTGATCTGGCAGTGTGAGTTGTCGAGTTGTGTTATACAAAATCTTAAGTTTCGGTGGGATGGGGGTGTCCCAACTGTCCCATCCCATTCTTGTAAGAAAATGGGACTAGGACAGTAACTGGACTCCGAAACCCATCCATGCAAAGAAAGAAGAAAGAAAAGGCAAATAAGAAAGGAAGGAAAGGAGAAAGAAAAGAAAGGAAAGAAGAAAAAAAAGGAAAGAATGAAAGGAAGGAGAAAAGAAATAAAAGAAGAAAAGAAAGAAGAAAAAAAAAAAAGAGAAAGAAAGGAAGGAAGAAGAAAAAGAAAAGGAAGGAAAGAATGAAGAACGGAAATCAAAAAAGAAGAAAAAGAAAGAACAAAGGGAAAGAGGAAAAAGGAAATAGAAAGAAATAAACAAGGTAAGAAGGAAATAAAAAGTAGAAGGGGAGAGAGGGGTGCCTACCAGGATACTCTAGTAGAACAACTATCAAGACAGGATAGGATAGTGTAGGACAATAATGTATCCTATTTCATAGAAAAATCAGAACACCTATCCTTTGAGATTTAAAACCTTGGTGTCATGTTGTATCATTCGGTGTCAAGTGCGCAACATGTCATCAAAATTTGTAATCTGAACACCTATTTTACAGAACCATCTTCCCTCCCTTAAAGCAGTAAGAAAAGTATCAATATGTCATTATTTCAAGCCTTAGAAAAAAGAACTAAAGTGAAGAATAAGATAAATGAAAAGTGACAGTCAAGAAAATAAGTGATTAATGACTAAATATAGATTTTCTAGTCCAAGTTCATGCACATTGTTGCAAATATATCTTGGCTTTTCATGACATTTATCTTTTGGTCCTGCAAACATCACTGGATGCAAGATTATTTCCCTTTTCTCCAAAAATGTTATACTTCTCAAGCTTTGACATCTTTTTATATTTTTGGACAAAACTTTGGTGCAGTTCGTTAGGTGTTTCCCATTAGATTCTTCAGTTAACAAGTGACACAAATTATAACTATCACACATATATAACAAACTGCATCTAAGTTTTGTTCTATATTTTTTTCCTCCTTTTCTAAAGCACTTTCTCCTATAATGTTTCTTCTATTTTCTACTAACTGTATTGTCATTGTCAGGTTAAAGGCGAAGCAAACATATCATACATCTGCTCCCGTTATTACCGTGCCCCAGAGCTCATTTTTGGTGCAACAGAATATGCGACATCAATTGATATATGGTCAGCAGGCTGTGTTCTTGCTGAGTTACTTCTTGGCCAGGTCAGTTACTTCTTTTTATTGCATTTTGTCAGCTCTCATGCTTTAATGGTGTTTCTGAGTACATTTTCAATTTGATGTTCAACATTCAAGCGCTATCATTCTCAACCTCTATTTATGTGCCAGCCATTGTTTCCTGGAGAAAGTGCAGTCGATCAGCTTGTTGAGATAATCAAGGTACAATTTTTACTGTCCCTGTCAGTTGATATGCATTATCTTGCAATTTTGATATTTTATGATAGTGAAAATGCTTTTCTACAGGTTCTTGGCACTCCGACCCGGGAGGAGATTCGGTGCATGAATCCTAACTACACAGAGTTTAGGTTTCCACAGATAAAAGCACATCCCTGGCACAAGGTTCAATTTCATACGATTCATCTTATCTTGCTGTAACTTTTTAGTATTTTATGTGAGCTATCTCTTTGAATCGTGAAATTGATTAGGAGGAATGCTGGGGCATAATCATGACTTGATTCTGTGCATGACTAATACTCATTGTTATTGGATGACTTGGCTTCAAGGAGCATCATGAAATGACCAGCGATTGATTCTACGATGTATGCAACTAGTTAGGGCTCCAACTTCCTGGTTGATAGGCCTAAGATAATTGAATGTCCATTAACGCATATCTGTCTGTCATGCGCATAGTTCATCCATACTTCCAGTTAGGTTCTAGCTGAAGAGATTGATGTTGAATTCCTTCAGAAATAAAATAATTTTATAAATAAAAGAATGCGGCATGCGAGATCCTTATATTCTTTAACTTCTGCGGTGCTGAATCTGCAATACTGGGCCCATATACATCTTGCTCTCTGAGTTTAGTTTCACAACTAAATTGTCTGATATCGATATTTGTCCTAGAGGTCTTGGCTTCTAATTCATAGAAACTATCATACAGAAACAGCCAATCACAAGAATCTGTTGCAGTATGCAAATTTAACACCAATGAATTACTTTTTTATTTACTGAACTGTGGTCATGAGCAATTGCAAGCCAGTATGGTCTCTTTTTTTTCCTTCTTTGCATTCAGGTACCTGACTTTTATGCAGAGTACGGTTCATCATTTGCAGGCTAACTAGTGGTATGGACCTTGGTTAGTGGGCTGAAGTAAACTTTTGCGATGCTCTTTTCTTTTGCAAGCCTGAAGGCCTCGATCCATCAACCTTTAGTGGTGTATATTTGGGCTGTATGGAAAGATGCAATTTGGAAAATTCACTAGTCTAACTATTGACCTTGTTCACTGAACAGAGATTTTGGCCTGTGACCTACATCATTAAGTGATATGTTGACCACGAGGCTTAAGTTGCCACTCTAGCTACATTGCTTGGGATCCTTCTCTAACGAACCCTAGCATTGTGGCTGCATTAACCCAAATTTTTTCTTTTAGGAAAACTTTTCAAGGTCATCTATGTTACTTGATTATATAGTGGCTGCTAATTTCATGTGAAATCTAATTTTGAGTATTGCAGAATCTTTATTGATATTGTATGCTTTTCAGATATTCCACAAGCGAATGCCTCCAGAAGCAATAGATCTTACATCACGTCTTCTCCAATACTCTCCAAGTCTTCGTTGCACTGCAGTAAGTTTCATATCTTATTGTTGCTGGTTGGACACAACAATGTGGAATCAGTAATGCTGTATTCATACTTGTCCAAGTAAATAGTGAGATATTGCCAAATTATAAATGATGTCAATTTTTTTTTTGTATTTGCCAGTAACTTGTGTTGTGTTGGTTCCCACTTTCAATATTTTTTCCTCACATATAAAAGTTTGACCAACTCATCTCAATTAAATTACCCAATTGTTTGTGTGGTCACAATGATCCTCTATATGGTACCCAGTTTTCTGCATGCTGTGGGGTCTCTCTCTCTCTCTCTCTCTCTCTCTCTCTCTCTCTCTCTCAGCATTGATGCCTGTCTGTTGTGGTCAAGATAGAGAGGGAGAAGGGAGGGAGCATAGAAGAAGATTGGAGGACAGTCCAATGTTTATGGAACTTTTCATGTTTAAACAATCTACTATTAATGAGCGTTAGACATGATATTATTGGTTTATGGAACATTTAAAGAACAGGTGACAAGATGTAAGTTCCCCTTTATTTTGTTATTTCTGATTTATAATCTTACTAAATAATTAGGCATCCAATCATGATAAATTTTGGGCTTCATCTGCTTTCCTTGGTCTTGCTTTTGGTTGGTCGATCTAGTTCGATAGGAGAGTGCCCTTGCCTTGGTGGAATGGCAGGTGGCTTTGAGATCTGACATATTTCTTGGATCATATTGTGCTAGCCAAACCAAAAGAAAATGTTTTTGAATCTGTGAAGCCTGTATTCTGTTTATATATATTGTTGAATGTTGAGTTACATGAGTAACACATGTTTGTCAATTTTCTTTTCTTTTCATTTTCTGGTGCAGCTAGAAGCATGTGCCCATCCCTTTTTTGATGAACTTCGAGAGCCCAATGCACGATTGCCAAATGGCCGCCCTCTTCCGCTGTTGTTTAATTTCAAACATGAAGTAAGCCTTTCTTTGAAATTTTAAGACATCGCTTTTCCATGTGATTGTTCACCCCTTGATAAGTGCTATGGTCATAGCTTGTTGTTATATATATTTTTTTCTTATAATGATGGTATGATGACAATACTTTTCGTCCTTGTATGACTAGTGACTATTTTGGTCAGGGAAAACTGTCAAACCAACTTATCATAATGCTTAAATGGTTGCTTGAGGAATAACTAATCAGTATGGTGTTTGGTTCCCCAGGCCCATTTATACCTTGTTTCTACTACTCGAGACAAAATTTAGTAGCTAGTTTATCCCCAGTCATCATTTCTTGGAACAAAATAACTGCAACCAAACAAAAATGGGAATAACTCTTTGGTTGGGCTGTATATGATGTTTGGGTTGGATTTTTAGTCACTTGGACCTGATTTGACCTTTTTTTGTTGAAGTAGACCCTACCTGACCTGAGAATCCATTGAGTTGGCCAACATCTGTCCCAAACATGAATGGCCATGTATTTGGGTACACAACCTGGATACCTGACCTGATTCTCTAAGTTAGGTTTAGGTTTGGTTGTTCGGGAATAGAGCTGTCTTGGGTGGAGAGTCTGAAGGCAGGATTGAAAGTGGAGCTGTTATGGGGAGGGGCTGGAGCTGGAGCATTGGAGTAGGGTGAAGGGGAAGGTGGTTGGGTTAAGGTTGGGTCACAGTGGTGGTGTGGATTGGGAAGCAGTGATGGGGCTATGACAAGATGGGTTTGAGATGGAGGCATCGAGTTGACACCAGTGGGCTGGGTTGCGGGCTTGGTGAGGATGGCATTAGGGTGGAGGTGGCCTTGCTGGGCTAGGTTTGAGGTGGATTGTGTGTGTGTGTGGGGGGGGGGTGCTGGCAGGGACCTGCTAGCTTGGGGGTCTGGGGAGAGAGTCTAATAATAGGAGAATGCAAGATTTACATTAGCAGAAAGCAGATTCAGATCAGAGTTCCAATCTGAATTTCAGGGCAACAAGAAGCTCTCAGTCTGCTGTTAAAAACGGTTGAGGATCTGATTTTAGACCTGATCAGTCAATAACTGCTATGCTAGATGTGAGAAAGAGGAGAAAATGGCAAAGGTTGAGGAGAATTGGGACTTAAGGGAAAATTAGAAGAAAAAGAAGGGGAAGAAGAAAGAAAAGCCTGCAATCAGTTATGTTTCTCAAGATAATTTTCATGCACAATATTGCAATCAGCCAAAACAGCTGGCCTTAAGTCCCTTTCGTTGTGTTTAACGGCCAGCTTTCTTAACCCAACTAGGACTCCAAAGTAGGAAAATAAATTTGGATTCTAAAACCAATCAAACCCCTGATAAACATACTTAAATTTATATTGGATGACAAACTGCCCTCTATCAGCCACAGCCACTGTTCATGTGAATGATACAATAATATATTGACTTCCCCTTTCCCAAAGCAGATAATAATTACTGAGAAACATATTGATAACAGCTACTTTTTTTCTTTATTTTTTGGTTGGGGAGGGGGGGGGGAGAGGGGACTTTTTGCTTATAGTGTGGTGAACAAGAACTGACCACCGGAGATGCTGCAGACTGAGATGGGAGGGGTGAATGTAGAGTAATATCTTAATATATATTTATATGATATTTCACTTATAACCTTTTTCCAAAAGAAAATTTTTGCTCTTGACCATAATAGACAGCATCTAAATGTTCTAGGAGTAAAAAATCACGTGCTATGAAATGGATAATTTTAATTGCATATACCATTCTTTGATTTGATTTATAGTTCATAAGCATTAAAATATGTGCTTTAAGATGTATGGATCACGACCAGTTGTTTGGAATTTCGATCCTCAAGATATATGGCATATGATATAGTTTAGCTTACTAACTATATTGTCATTTGTCTATTGGAATGTTAGTTATGTAAGATAAAGCTGTGACGACTAAAGCTAGTTCTGGTGTGATAAAATATTGTATTTGGTACAACCATCACCTACACTTCAACCCCTCCAGCCAATGGCTATTCAACATAATCGTAGCCATCTGTCCATGTGATAAATATTGTGGTAAAAACTATGGGCAAACACACTTCATGGAAATTAAAAAGATCATCAGCTTTGGCTGTGCTGAACTACATCTGTTCAGAATCTAATGGCAAAACAGCCATCTTGTAGTTCTTTTTTCCCTCTAATTTTTTCCTATTTAAGAAGGTTGAAAAATTAATGAAGAACAAAGTTCTAGAATGGCACTAACAGATATCCTTCTCTTTGTTTGCAGTTGGCAGGTGCCTCACCTGAGCTCATTAACAAGCTAATTCCAGAACATGTGAGGAGGCAATCAGGTCTCAGTTTCTTGCACCCAGCAGGGACGTAGGAACCTTTTAGCTCTTTTGAACTATATTGTGATCAAAAGCAAGAGGGGAATTTAATGGTTTTCATGCACTGGAAAATGCTTGGCAAGGGTGGTTGTTCACATGATGGAAGCTAAATCAGCAGTGTGCTGCTGGTTGGTTTGGATGGCTCTTAACATGCCATCCTCCCTATATTTTAGGCTCTGTATATTGTTTGGTATCAAGGATCATTTTGACCTGAAAGCTGCTAGCTGTTGATGCTGAGCGTTCAGAAGGTCAAGAAGCATGGTGGAGGGGTAGGGGACATGTTTTTTGCACTGTTGTTTGGCTGCTGTGTTGGACACTGTAGAAATTGTTTTGTTTCTCATTTTATGCTTGATAGTGTTAGTGAATGGTAGTTTAAGTGCGCGTGGCCTGTAACCTGTTGCTTTATGTATATCCATGTTCTTAAATCCAGAGATTTGAAGCCATGGAGCTGGAAATTCAATATCTGTAATGCTTTAATTAATGGATATATTTAACTTCTTGAATGGCCCGTGGCATTCATCAGTCCCCTCTTATGATATTGGATTATGGCCGTATTATATTGGAGCATCCTTGTGCGATTGCAAAGAATTATCTTGTTATAAAAAAAATGACATTCGAAAACAAATGGTCTGATTCTATGCTTGAATCTTTGAAAAAGGCAGGGTTGAGACAGGTGCCTTGTCTTGTAACCACACGATGAATAAAGCTTCATGGGCAATTCATGTTCTAATTTACAACAGAGACGGCTGAATCCACAAAATGTGAACTATTGCTTGGTACCTGCGGTCTTGTATTTTTCCGTGCAGGAACACCAAAGCGATTATCTCAATTAGGTTTGAACGTTTTGGCTTTTTGTTCACCTAGTTTGGGCAAAAACTTTTAGTACATGTTTAGGAAATCAGCACATGTGTGTTCCCTACGCTACAAAGCTTGTAGCTGTGACGGGCCTCGAGCAGCCTCTGACAGCACACCGGTGCTCCTTGATCGACACTCTTGTTCCAAAATAGGGATTGAAGTTGGATAGAAATGGATGTTTCAAACTAAGAGTTGCAGGTTCTAAGTTTTATTATATTAAGGATTTACTTACTGGAAATATACCGTACAGAAGCCATTAAAAAAAAAAAAAAAAAAAGGCATTACCTATTTTAAAAGCTCATAAGTATGCATAATTTTGTAAACATAATTTTTCTTCCCCTTTCTTTCTTTCCCCCATCCTTTACTTTTCCCTTCTTCACCCTCCAAACAGACCCTAACAGATGGAAAAAGTTTGGTATGATAGGAGGAAAAGTTTGCTATCTCTGCAAGGAAGAGAACAACACCAGACAGAATAGAAGGGGAGATGTGAGAAGGAAAAGTGATGATCGAAGACACCGACGTGCCATTAAAAATGCGGCTTCGAGCCATGTCCTCCGCCACTGAAGCTCTCGACCACTTCGATGTCTTGGACTGCAGAAGCATCACTTCAGAAGTGTCTCCGACAATTAACACCTTTTCTTCTTCTTCTTCTTCTTCTTCTTCTCATAATCTTCTTCTGTTCATCCTTATATACTCCAAATTTTTTTGGTCGCAGTCCTCTCAAAAATATATTTCTGGTTGAAGGAATTTGACATGATATACGGGTCTGCTTGGCATTGTGTGGTGGGGTCCAGCTTCGGCTGCTTCTTTACCCACGCGCAGGGGACTTTCATCCACTTCAGTTTCTTGGAGTCTCTCAAAGTTCCTATCAGCTAACATAGCAACTAGAAAACAAGACCGTTTCTTCTCAGAAGATGGAAGAATAGGAAGCGCTGAATCTTTTGTAAAAGTTGGAAGGAGCTTGCGTATACTTGTATACATCCCTTCCAATCTTATATCCTAGTAAATGTGTCAGCCAGAGTGGCAATTGCCAAAAAAATAACTTGATTTGCATCTTTTTTTTGGCCTTGCTTTCATCTCACGTATTATGATCTATTGGCTTCCTTATTGAATGATTGAATCAATCCAGCTGAGAGAGTTTTCATTTGAATGCACACTATGCGGTTCTTTTTTTTATTATTATTATTATTCCTGCATAAGTTCATATTATTTTTATGTAAGCTGCTCATTTTCTTTGCAATTAGAACTTTTCACTTAATTTTGGCAAGCGAAGAGAGTTGTTTCAAGCTAAACACCATTTCAAAAGGGTAGGTCATGGTAGGTTCTGCAAATATTGGATGCCCTTCTGGGTTTCTTTACCTTGATGATCATCTTCATTATTACAAAATAGCATTAGGTTGTGTTTACCTTCAAAACATGTTTCCGCTGAAAAAAGTTTCACTAGTTGTATCACGAGAGAAAGAGAGAGAGAGAGAGAGAGAGACCTAATCATGATTCACTGTCTTGATACCAAAATCCATACTGATACCATATCAAACAGTATCAGTACATTGATATGTGGATTGATTCAACGTACCAAAATTTGATATATACCTTATACTAAGTTTCAGTTCAATACTGATACAATGTGATATACTTATTATAGGTAGTACATAATGGTACGGTATATTATAGATCCAACAACCTTGAAGAGATTAAATCTATAGCTTGAGAGAAGGTATATTTTGATTGACAACAAAATTTGATATTTCACCAATTGAATAGTTTGTCAACAATGTACAATGAAAGAAGTGAAAGAAAAAGGAACACACAAGGTCAACTTGATTGAAAATGACAATGATGTTTCAGGAAATTTTATCCAACAAATTCCCCAGAAATATTGAGGTGAAAATAACTTGCTCCTAGAAACGCAGACATCCAAATGAAATATCCAATTTGGAATGCCCAAGAGTGATCAACCCACCACTTCCAAAATATAAAATCATAGGACTGGAGTCAGCAAGGCTTTATTCAGCACATGCGCCTCCAGGTTCCCAAGAACCAAGTCTGCCATTGCTTTGCGAGTTTCCCAGGTGGCACTTCCCACATGAGGCGTCAGCACCACATTTTCCAGTCTGAATAGCTCCTCTGGTATCTCGGGCTCATGCTCGTATACATCAAGCGCGGCCGCCCCAAGCCGGCCCTCGACCAATGCTGAGATTAGCTCAGGCTCATCCACATGAGGACCTCGTCCAATGTTCACAAGCACACCCTTTGGTCCCAATGTGTTGATCACCTTATGGTTGATGATGTGGCGAGTTTCCTCGGTCAGTGAACATGCCACAATGAGAACATCACAGTTACCTGCCAGCTCAAGCACACTGGGGAAGTATTTGTAGTTTACATTTGGCTTTTTTGATCTTGAGTGGTAGCAGATGGGGCAGCCGAAGGCTTCAGCTCTCTTGGCAACAGCTAAACCAATCCTGCCAAGCCCAATAATGCCCACAGTTTTGCCACTGAACTGCAAGGGAAAACCGTAACTCATCATCTTCATTATTATTGTTTTTTTCTTTTTTTTCCTTTCTTTTTCTACCCTGGCCTACGATCCTGGCTTCAGTCATTTACCTACAGTGAAAAACCCATCCTTTACTTTTTGTATATAGCTGATAACTCAGCAATCTACAAATCCAACGGCCTGTTTCTCAACATCATTTTGTTTTAAAAATTAACAGAAAATTTAACTGCCTGTATTTTCACAACACATGCTGTTGGATTTGTAGATGGCTGAGCTGTCAGCAATCTACAAAATGTAAAGGACTACGGTAAATGACTGAAGCTGAAAGAGAAGGTGAAGGGGTTTGTTTGGGTTGCTCATTATGAAATTTAATAAACAAGCCTTCCACATCCAAACAGTAGGGCAGGAAATGTTTCTGGAAGTTGTGCAATTTCTATCAGTTCTCCAGCTGAGGCATCAAGTCAAAATTTTACATTTGCAACTGATATCATAAAAATGTATATTACACCAGTAACAAATAATATCACCACCTCCATCCATTCTTTGGGAAAAAAAAAAAGAAATTGTTGTTTAAATCTTAAGAGTCAAGTATTAAAAAAAAATAATAATGCGGTACTCCCAAGCAGTTATGTGTTCTTCACCCCTTGGAACCATACATTTTTAGTAGTGATACATAAACCTTTAAAAATAGCGTAGTATTCACTGTGTTATGAATAAAGAATTTGAAGCTCTTCAGACATTGATTTCTTTATTCTTGTTTATCCATGAATCTAAAACTATATGTTTGACATGTTACATGCAAAATGAGTCCACAGGTTGATCAGGAGAACATAAAATTATCTATTAAAGGAGTTCTATTATAGGAGATTAATATGTGCTGATGTCAAGGCACTCAGGTCATAATATTCTGATATTTTATACAAGCAATATCTGCTGGGATAAGTGTGAAAAGACAACACAGATGTTTCTTTTTTATCCTGAGCAGATTTGATTGGAATCAGATGATTGGCTGGTTTGTTATAGACAATTGCAATTATAGATATTAAAACAAGCAAGATTAGACACCGCAAAATGGAATCTAACCTACCAGTACTGCAGATTATGGAAGTCAGTTCAATTGATTAAGGAGACAGGACTGGCAAGGATTCTACTCCATTTTAATATCTTCAGATAGACCAAAGGCATCCTTCCATCCTTTGTACAGTGTAATAATCCTTTTGATCATGTTTGCATGAATCTTTAATTTACTTGGAAAAAGGCAACCAACAGACCAATTCTCCACCCTCACTCCCCCACATGAATGCACACACAGACACAAACAAACATGGATAAAACTGGTTGGGTGAGGGTAAGGATTACATTTTATGAAAATCACATGTTACTTCTAAAACTTAAAGGTCAAAGAACATAAAATGCTGCCAAAACAAAACAAAATTTCCATTAGTGTGTTATATATGCATGAAAATTGGAAAAAGTCGGTCATCAAAGGATTCAGATTAGTGAAGAATTAAAGAAACATGGTTTCCAAATTTAAGTTTTCATGTATTTATATAACATAGACGAATATGCTAACAGATACCAGAAAAACATTTGTATTAGTAATGACCTTTTCATATACTTCAGTGCGTAGAAGCTCAGTGAAAATGACTATAAGTACATTAAATCATTATTAAATGATTTTTCACAAGAGAAATATTCATCTGAGTTCGATAAACAAATCTATCAGCTACTATGCAACTAAGAAACAGATAACTTAATCTGTATTGCAACCTTTTACACAATGATCAGCCGATAGTAGTAGCGCAGAAGACTGGGCCATGCGATGATAAAAGTTAAAAACATTAAAAGAGGAAAAGATGAAGCAAAGAGAAAGGGAAAAACCAAGATAATAGAATGATCACCTTCTACATCCTTATGATAAATTAAAATTCAACACCAGTAAATAAGAGCTAGCGAAATGCTTTCCATTCAACCTAACACTCTAAATAAATCGAGCACACAAACCTTTCTATCCTTATCTCTCTTAGGAAAAATAGGTATTTCACATGTGTCTGACAGATTAGTTAACTCACCTTAGCATGCTTTCTTAAAGTTGTACTGATCTAAAGACCAAATAATTGTACTGGGGATGAGCACATAATCTAACCATAAACTACAGCCAAGTTACCCGCTAAACTCCGAAATGATCCAAGGATTATGTGACAAGGATGCTACTAACCTAACTGATTGAAATTTTCAAACCTGACCACCAGATTCTTTTTGTGTTTAACCAAGCTGATTCCCTCAAGTGGGGAATAATTTATAATTGGTTCCTTAGCCAATAAACCTAGATCCTCGTGACCTAGTAAAAATATATAATGCCATGTGAATCTTCTGAATTATTTGCGTTCTCTAGTCCCGCATGTTAAATCTCCAAAATCATGTCCAAAGTTTGTGGAATCAAAAGCTTCAAAGCATCTTACCTCCAATTCTCACAGCTCATTATGTAGGTGAGACAGCTGCACTAAAGACACTAAAGTGAAGTTTCTAAGCATCTTACCTTCAATCCTTATGGCTCAGTATGTGCACAAGACGGCTACACTAAAGACACCAAAGTGAATCTTTTCCTTTCCTTAATTATTTAATAAACAACACAAAATCATAGTGAAGCTAGTTAAAATGGAAGAAATGCCAAATGGGCCTCAGCCAAGTAACCATTTCAATAACTTACTATTAATTATACCAACCAACAGCAGTAATAATGACCACAATGAAACTAACTGGTTCCTAAGCATAAGTCCACTGCTTGGGAAGATCAATAGGTATATCATTGCAAGGCCTATTTCCTAACCTTAAACAAGTAGAACCAACCAAACCAAACTCAACTGCCCCCAGCTACTACAAAGGAGCATTGAAAATTGTCACTAGTTGTCAGGCACCCATAAAAGGGAATAAGGAATACATTCTCCAGTGTTATATATCACAACTTCAGCAATCACATAAGCCAAGAAAAAAATTCCATCTATAATACAGTTGCAAAATCTTCTACAAAGAGGGGGAAACCAGAAAGTATATCAAATACACACACACACACCTCTATATGCTAACAAACACAATAATGGTTGTCATCATGCCATTCAATGGTAGAATGATAAAATTTGATATACAACAATTCCCCTAAAATCCAGGAAAGGAGCATAGCATAAGTCACATGATTGCAAGCGATTGCATACATAATGGAAAGAAAAACATGTGCTGTTTCAGCAAGAGCAGCATGTGAAACATCAGACCAATTCAACACTTCCAATTCAATCATGCTACATTAAATCTCTACATCTTATCGAGAAAATCCAACAACAAGTCGCCATTTTGGATGGCTAAGCTTAACAACATTGTCAATTTCTAATCATTCTTTTCAGCAAATAACAACGAATCATTGGGAAAACAGAAAAGAAAAGAAAAGAAAAGAAAAGTTCAATCAAGGCACAGAGAATCCAAGAGCAGAGACAGAATCCAGTAATGATACTGAAGAACCATAAGAAAGACTCGGCATTTGGAACAAGAAACTACAATTACTCCTATTTTCTAATTCATGACATCTTATAACAAGTTGTTATTTTGAAACACTTAACAGTGGAACATAATCTCTTTGAGAATTTCTAACAATGTTAACAAACGGACATCTTAGACAATCAAATCAGGGCATCAATAACTCAAATAACAGTAAAGAATAAACAAAAAAGCATCAGAACGACAAAAGAACTGAGAAAAGGCAGAGTCTTTACGAACCCTAGAGGCGAGCTTGTAATCCCCCTTGGCCTTCCACGACCCGGACCTCACGTAACGGTCGGCCTCGCATAGCCGCCTCAAGGTGGCGATGGAGAGGCCGATGGCGAGGTCGGCGGCGTCGTCGGTAATGACGTCGGGGGTGTAGGTCACCCGGATCCCCCTATCCCGGCACCTGGCGAGGTCCACCTTGTCAAGGCCAACGCTGTAGGATGCCACGATCTCCAGCCGCGGCAGCGCGTCGATGGTCTCGGCGTCGGCCCCGACGGCGGCGTTCCCCACCACCGCCCGGATCGACGGCGCGTTGGACCGGAGGAAGTCCTTCCGGCGTGCCGGCGGGGACTCCCAGAGGCGGAAGAGACGGCACCGCCGGTCGAGCTCCGCCTCTAGGTAGGGGTTCATGGGGAGGGTCAGGAGGACGCCCAGTGAGTCCATGATGGCCTCGCTGGGAGAACAACGAAACTCAGGTTTCGGGTTAGCTGGGTTAGGGGCTTCTCTCTTCCTTCTTCTTCTCCACCTGCCGCTTCTCCACGTGCCGGAGTTCGAAGAAGTGGTTGCGAGGCACCGGCGTAACCAGAGAAGACGGATCTTTTGGATCAGATGTACGTGGATTTTTTTTGGTCGAACAATGGACAATGGTTTTTTTTTTTTTTTTTTTTTTTTGATGACTATTTTACTAAAATACGTTTGTTTTCTTTCAATTGCTGTAGCCTAAGACCTTCTTAGTTTAAGAATATGCATTCATGTCTTGATCGATGGGATATTTTATTCATATTATAATTTTAAGTCTGAATTCAATTCATATATCGATCGAGATAAATCGAAACAAATCTTGACAAATTGCAAGAAACTATGAAGAATAAATTTGAATGCGAGGAGAAAAGCTTGAGAAACATTGCCAGGACTTGATTTATCCAAGCGGAAGCCCATCATGGAAAAGAAATAAAGATATGCTATGATAACTGATAAGCCATGAAGCCCTTCTCGAAAAACTTAAAGATTTTGGATCTTTGTTGATGAGTTCCATGTTTCAATAGAAAGTGAGAAACCGACATGTCATTCAAAAGTTGAGGATGTTCTTTGAACTTTAAAGACTGTGGTAGAGACGAAAATGAAGGAGGATCCTCTATATAAATGGCTGCTATATGTCCTATCTTACACATGGATGGTTATCTTTTATCTGTAATCCATACTTGTTTTGTACCTAATAAAATTTTTTTATATGTTTTCAATACATCATAGCTTTTTGTGTCTGAAATAGAATATATGATGGCCAACTAAATATATATAATATTTTATGATATAAAATTTATATTAGAAGGCATTTATGCCCAATAAAAATAATATTCCAATGATTTGAAAGAAAGGTCTAATGTTCAAAGAGAAGAGAGTGGAGTTCAAAACTATGAAGGAGGTTGAGGAGGTAAGGGAGCTAAATTTACTGATTTTTTTTTTTTATGTAGATCTTTTTAATAAAAAGTATTCTATCAACTAGAACTATTTAAAAAAAAAGACTAGATGTTTAGTTTTGGGAGGTGTGGGGGGGGGGGGGGGGGGGGGGGGAATTTCTGTATGCTTTACAGACCAAATTATGTAACATTTTAATATCATTGTTTGAAGAAAAAATAAAGATAATATGAGTATCTTGTCATATAAAAAATAAAACTAAAACTTTCTCAAATAATTTTATTTGTGAAAAGAAGAGTAGAATGGAAATTATTCTATCAACTAAATTGAAAAATAGTCCTCTATTCTTGGGAAAAAAAATTTATATATTTAATGCTCAAGTAATTTTATTTAGAAAAAATTAGAGGAATAATAAGATTATTCCATATCTTTTTTTTAAGAAAGAGGAAAAAAATAGAATTCATTTTGGAAAAAAAAAATAGGGATAGATTATAAGATTATTCAATCATCTAATTTTTTAAGGAATAATACTATTACTCTACATATCATTCCAAATCTAAATTTTTAGTAATATAAAAAAGGAAAATTTATTTTGGAGAAAAGCAAAAAAATATGCAAAATTCCGACCTGCCGGATTCGAACCAGCGACCTAAGGATTTATCTGCACCACTACAGTCCTCCGCTCTACCAACTGAGCTAAGGTCGGATGTTGAAAACCCTCATCCAAATCCAAAATATATCTTCCAGAATGTACTCATCGGGCCACTGCTATATTTACATCTCTGAAAGCTCTCAACCGTTTCCGGGCTTGGAGACAATATATTGAGCAACAAACTTCTGTCAGCTTACCGTCCAATTTTTTCACCATTTGAATATGCCGTTTCGTTCGTGGTGTCCTACTTTAATAATTTAGGATTGCCATACATATTATTTAGCAGTTGCACATAATAATTTAAGTAATAATATTTAATTCAAGATACTACAAATCATTACAATTCAATGAAAGGTTGATATTTGCAAACATCAAAGCTTTGTAATTTTAAATTACATTTTTTACTTGCATATAAATATTTAATAATACTTAATTTATTTATCTATTTAATTTATATTAAATAATATTTAAATATTTAATATATATTTATATATAATATATAATATATAATATATAATATAATATTTTTTTATATTAATATTAAATTTAATATTTTAAACACTCTTGTATATTTATCTAATAACATGTAAATATTAAATTTAAAATTGTTAATATTTATGACTTTCTTGCATATTAAAATTATATATTATATAATAGGATATTTAATAATATTATAATATACATGATATCATATATAATATATATTAAATGTTTATAATATTTAAATATATAATATCTTTAAAATTAGTTTATTAAGAATTTTAAGTTTTATCATAATATTTTTTATTTTAGCAAAAAGAAGATGAGAAGGTTTTCGAAAATGATAAATATTTAACTTGAAGGAACAACTGGAGCCTCTTTATGTACAGGGGTGTTCTCACTAAAATGAAAGTTCTTTCCCTAAGAGAAGAATTAAATCCAAAGCTATTAGCTAGATTACAAACCATTTTGTTCATATAAACATCATATACGCTTTATGTTTGTGTTGATAGATTATTCATTAACTCATAACATTTTTTTTTCTATTATATTTTTCAAAAGACATTTTAAATATATGTGCACAAACAAATGCTACATGCAATGAGAACAACACACGTCTCCCCTTTCAAGTGAGGCCTGGATAACATTCAAAGTAGAGAAGGGTGTGGTCGCATGCCATTGAGGCAGTTTTAATCGATATATCACCATAGGTTTGGTACCATTCATTTCTTAAATATGACATCTTTCAACTTCCCCTTATGCTAACTCTATCTTTTTCGATTCACCATATTTATCTTTTCCGTCCATCAATCTAGGTTTTTTAACAAACCATACAATCAATTAAGCTCCTAGCTTTCAACACTTAATATAACCACAATATAAATAACTGTCAAAACCATTCTTGCTCACATGGCAACAAATTCTGGAATAAAAGGAGGCATTTTGACCAATTAAAAGAATGGATTCTGAGGAGTTTTTTCACAGTATGCTGCCATATGTTTTATTTTAGATAATAAAAAAAATATAAAAATATATATAAATAATGAATTATAAATAAACGATAATTATTCATGTTTGAAATGAAATATATGTTGATCATCCAAACATATACACTAAGTCTGGTATTATACAGCACAACTCGTCCTAAAAATTCAATGCCGGGCTTATCAAGCAAAAAAAAAAAAAAAACCAACGTACTACATATATCTGATATAGATTTGAAGTATCTTTGCCATTTAATTAAACAACTTGTTAAAAGGACGAAGTTGGCACAGCTTTCATTGCGCCCTTCTTTCCCGGGCTCTCTGGCAGCCTCAGAGCCTACAATTAACAGAAAACGGAAAACGGAACCTCCTCTGTCCCCCTCCCTAGAACTCCACCACTAAAAAAAGCTCCTTTCTATTTTATCCTTCCTCCATTCCACCAGCTCACCTTTTCTTTCTCCACCCCTCTCAACATGCACCCCACGTCCCCCAGAGATATCTAAATTTAATTAAAATGAGAAGAAAACAAAACAAAGGAAAGAGAGGGGATCTGCCCAAAAGACCACCTTATGGTAGCAATGCAACATTAGGAAGGTGGGGTTCTTCTCTCATCCCTACAACTGTCTTCCAACAACGAACTCCCACTTTCCCTCCCCCCTCCCTCTCCTTTCCTCATCGGAGAGGTGGGTTCCTCCTCTTTTCTCTTAGAATCTCTCCAAGATCAAAGTTGCCACCTTTACCATTTTTCATCCCTTCCCCTTCCCCTTCCCCTTCCCCTGGCCTCATCTAAGAGATTGATTTTATCTCTTCTCCTAGCCAACAAGTCCTCGCCATTCACTTCCATCTCCTTACCTCATTATAGAGGATTGCTTTCTGTCTTCATGGCTTCTCCCCCATGCAGTTGGCTCCATGGCAAGGCGTGACCTGCTCTGCGTGTGATGGTTCGATTCCTTGAGAGAAGACACAGCATTGGAAGGCTGATTCACATCAGAAAGATGTTTGATTCCGGGCGCAAGGCGCACAGCATGATCCTGGATGAAACGGGTGGAAATGGGTCAGCTGCCGACGATAAGAAACTCTGGAGGAGCCATGGGACAGCATCGGATCGCCCTGTCGAACTGGTAGGTAGCGCGCTCGATCGCTCGTCCGATATCGTGCCCAAGTCCCGCTTGGGCAAGGATGGTGGCGGCCACGGGCAACCTTCAGGTAATCCGGCCCCGAGCCTGTGAGACTTGGAATTGAGATTCTATGAGCTTTGAAATAATTAATCATATAACATGGAGGAAACTTATATGAGTTCAGATGCTTTAGGGAGCTTGCTTACAAGATTTGTTTTGGTAAACATATAATTTATTACTGTTTTGATGGATCTGATGTAGATATGGAGTTGATGAAGGAGAGGTTCGCAAAGCTGCTGCTGGGTGAAGACATGTCAGGTGGTGGAAAAGGAGTTTCTTCAGCTCTGGCTTTGTCCAATGCCATCACCAATCTTGCAGGTGTTGCTGGATTCTGACTCATTATGTACTAAACTGTTGACACATGTAGGATAGTTCATCTAGGCAATCTGAAGCAATGGATTAGGATGCGTAATTTTATAATCTATGTAAAAATCATGTGATTCTCATCATAACCTTGCTTAGAAACCTTTGTTCACCATGAAAGTATTTCTTTTCAGAAGATTTATTTGTAAAGAAGAACAATCCAGACAAAAATTGCACACAGATAACAAGCCTCTGTCCTACCAGACTCTGATGGTTGCATGAATCCCACATTCCTAGCTATTGGTTCCTGTCCAATTCACAAGCCTTAGAAATTAAAAGAGTTTTTCTTTTGGAAAAAAAAAAAAGAGAGAGAGAGAGCGTCTTGATCATTTTTTCACTACTTCAATTAATGATATGCAATTAGCAATCCATTGTATTGATGTTCAATGACATCTGAAAGATCTTCTAATGAATGTTAGATAGCTTCTGCATTTAAAGAACAATGAGATTTCAAAGTTACCGTAGCATTGACAATGAATCTAATATTAGCAGCATCCAACCTTAGTCAATATCCTGGTTCAGCTTTGATAATTGCACCTTAAACTTACAAGATATTATATAAAGAAAAAGATAACCTCTTTATGCATAAAAGGCCTTTTCTTGGGAAGAGGCATAGTGACTCACCAGATTTGATTCATAATTATCTAGTGATGTATCTTTCCGTATACCAAGAAGCTGCTCTCTTCACAGTATGTGGGAAGATATTATTGTTCCCTCCCTCATTTATGGATGCTATAGATATATGACTTAAGCTGTTCTTAGGCATGCCCTGTTTTCATCAATGACCTGCTTGTATTAGATGATTGGCTTCATTGGCTTATGAAAATCACCATTCATGAAACAACTCATGTCATAAATACTTCTGATATCATCACTAGAACATGTACAAATATTCTAAAAGCTCTTTAATTTTTTCTGATTGATTCAGCTTCTGTTTTTGGGGAGCAATGGCGTTTGGAACCCATGTCAGCAGAAAGGAAGGCTAGGTGGAGGAGGGAAATTGATTGGCTTTTGTCAGTCACTGATCACATAGTCGAGTTTGTTCCTTCCCAACAGAAATCTAAGGATGGAACCAGCATGGAGGTTTTAAAGAATCCCCATTCTCATTCCTTTTTCTTTCTTTTTGCCCAATTCATATTTTTGACACTTTCAATCACATCAGTCCCTTCTAAGGTTACAAAATGCATCCATTTTATAAAAAAACTGCCTCAAATCTGAATGCAAGTCTAAAGCTCAATTTCTTTCTCTCTTTTTTTTTTTTGTCCTAACTTACAGATAATGGTAACTCAGCAACGCAGAGATCTTCACATGAATATCCCTGCATTGCGCAAGCTTGATGCAATGCTTATTGTAAGGAAGCCTATATGACTTTCAGAGGTTCATTTTTAACTACTCAACTTGGATTCGTTTTAATCTTTCTTCTATAATAAAACAGGAATACCTTGAGCGCTTCAAAGACCATAGTGAGTTCTGGTATGTCTCCAGAGATGCTGATGAATCTGAGAAGGGAACACGAAAAAAGGATGACAAGTGGTGGCTTCCTACTGTAAAAGTCCCTCCTAATGGGCTTTCTGAGATGTTCAGAAAATGGATTCAGCATCTGAAGGAGCTTGTGAACCAAGTGCACAAGGCTGCCATGGCTATAAATGCTAATGTTCTCATGGAAATGGAAATTCCAGAAGCATATATTGAATCCCTTCCTAAGGTGGACTCTTGGAACAAGTTCTCATTCATATTAACTATATTCTAGCATACACTTATAACTATTTCAATACCATGCTAGCCATGAGATGCCATACAGGAGTGAGGTGGTTTTCTTAAGTTTTGCATCTACTCCACTAACCATGAGCCATAGAATTAAGAATTTGAACCAGAATAATTGACATATTCGATAATTTATGTTTTTTGAAAAAGGGAAATTTATTTTATTTGACTTCAGGATCATTCTTGCTTCTGCAGTCAGCTTTCAATTTGTGCTTTGGCTTGCTTACTGATCTAAGTAAACTAATATATGATTATCATGAACAATGCAGGTATCTTCAAATGTCTAATGTTGTATTAAAATAAATAAATTTTCTTCCACTGATTATTGACCACTCTATATAAATTCTGATGACCTAATGCTCCTTATATAGTTGTTCAAAATGGTACCCTCTACCAGTTATCATATTCTAAATTAAAGATGAAAAATTTTTACTTTATATGTGATAGAATGGGAGAGCAAGCCTTGGAGATGCACTATATCGGAGCATAACAGTCGATATTTTTGACCCTGAAGAATTCCTGGCATCCTTAGACTTGTCCACAGAGCACAAGATTCTTGACCTCAAAAACCGAATCGAGGCATCTATTGTAATTTGGAAGAGGAAGATGCATTGCAAAGATGGAAAATCTCCTTGGGGTTCAGCTGTTAGCATGGAGAAGAGGGAACAATTTGAAGAGAGAGCAGAGACCATCCTGCTCATACTAAAGCACAGGTTCCCTGGTATTCCTCAATCAGCTCTTGACATCAGCAAGATTCAATACAACAAGGTAAAAGACAAAGTTTTCACTATCTTCAGTTTTTTTTTTGATGTGCCAAAAGATCATATTTTTCTCAACAATAACATCTGACAAATATTCATCCTTTTGCCTCATATTTTCGATATGGATCTCCTTAGGATATTGGACACTCTATTCTGGAAAGCTACTCTAGAATTCTAGAAAGCTTGGCTTTCACTGTGATGTCCCGAATTGAAGACGTCCTCTATGCTGATTCTCTTGCTCAAGATCCTACACTTGGAGGAACAAAGAAAAGGCCCACTTTAACAGATTCAGAAACAATCACAGGAAAGGTGAAGTTCCTCAATCCTCAAGAAGAGATCGAGAAGCTTAATCAAATGGAACCACCCGCTTCAATGACTCTATCGGATTTCATGGGTTGGCAAGTAGAACAGGACTCTGAGATGAAAAAGAAGGATTCAGGTGAACTCGAAGAAACGTTGGACTCGGAAGATGGAAAGTTCATGAAAAAGCTTCCTACCATTATAACTAACAAGAAATTTTCCTATATAGAGAAGATTGAGCGCCTGGGAGGCTTGAGAAGTCCTTCATATCGCCATTAAGAAGTGCTAGAAGCAAGGGAGAAAGATAAAGGGATGCTGCCCAGGAGGCAACAAATACTAGTGTAAATAGTTCAGATGCATTGGAGCTTTCTATATGAAACTTTCAGCACTGGTGCTGGGTTTCATGCTTTTGGTGCTTCTGAAATACCCATGTACACTCTTGAAGCAACTGATCTCCTGTTGATACCAACATTGCAATTCTTGATGAGGTTCTGAATGAACTCTGCACAAGAAATTTTGGCATTCTCTTGCCTGACCAAGAGACAACATTCATTGAAGCTCCTTATTTCATCAAAACATTGCACTCAAAAATACTTCACTACTTGGAAGATTTTCCTGCTAGTTTTCATGGGAGAACATAACATGACAGGACCTATTAAAGAATGTAATCAAAGATTAATATACAATAGCAAAAAATTATTTCAACTCGCCTCCAATTATCCATACCAAATTATATTCTGTTTGTTGAACAATATGATGACAAACTGACTAATATTACAATAAGAACAAAGTTCTATTTTGCAATGAGACTAAAAGAGAAGGCAGTAAAAGGAGTTAAACATTGGTTCCTCAAGAAAAATAAACATAGAAATCTTAGAATTGTTCTTGCTACATAGCATTGCTGAGGGACAGTTTTACCTAGACATTTGGCACAGGTGCCAAATGCTGGAAACAGCAGCCTCTAAAAATCTAAACATGGGAACATGGAAAATTTGTGCGCGTGTGTATTTGCATGCGTATCCATGTGCAATGTATGTATGTATTTATGTACATAATACGTCTATATCTTTTGATGCTTATTCAAAAAAAAGAAAAATCATAGATGCTATTTAATAAATAAATTAACAGAACAGATATGAGTTTGCAAGTTGTTTAATTTATTTCTAAATTCACTTAAGATATGTTAAGATACTTAAAATGATATTTTGATTGAAATGTTCACATAATTGTGGTAACTTTATATTAGAAAATCAATAAAGATAGTCTATATAATCTTTGGTAATTTAGATAACTTTATATAAGAAACATAAGAAATTTCGCTTGAAGTATTTAGTAAAACTTAAGAATACTAAAAGTGTCCCAAAAAAACTCAAAGGAGATCTTTTTTAAAGCATCTAATACTCAAAACTTAAAGTGCTTTGCATGATACTCCAAAAAAAGCACCAATGATTAGATAAATTTTGCTAACGTCATCTGGAGATAATTAAGTGGAGTGTCCAGCCAATGTCATGGCTATTTTGCCATGTCCAAATATCCAAAAGAGTCAATATTTTGAAACAACTTAAAAATAGAATATCCAGGTAATATGCTTGGGGGGAGCAAACACTCAAGTAATATATGTTCTCCTTTCTTCTTAAAGACGTCTTCTCCCAAATTTTTACCCTCATAATAAGTTTTATTTTGAATGTTCTTGACGTATGAGACATATGGAGGGCATAGTTGAATCTTTCACTTCTTGGTAATCTGACTTCGGTTTACATAGATCAACTTGTAAAAGATTAGAAATTGATATAGAAATGAAAGAGAAAGGGTAAGGGGTTATGACCAAAATATAGAATCCAAATCCAATTTAATTAGAAAATGTCGCTGCTATCCAAGGAACACAGATTTCATAATTGAAGAGGCATGGGGGAACCATAATCAGAGCATTGTCTCATATGTCTCATATAAGACAAATCCTTTGTTAGTCTTGCTGTGATGTTGACCTGGAAGAACATGCTAGTGAATAATGTTCTAAACAATATGACAATAATAATGGAAGTACTGGCATTTATGTATACAAATAAATAATGTTTAACTGTTGACGACTCAAGTGAACATCCAAAGAAATGCTTGTCACGGAGCATATATTCCAACATAAATTGCTAAATTTTGATGCAAGCACGCTGAAGTAGGGATCAAGATTACTTGTTCTTGAGGCTTAAGTACGGATCAAGATTTCAAGACGTCAGAGGCTCTACATGATGAATCATACAAAGGCAAACAAAAGGATTACTATTAAAAAGATGATTGAACATTTGAAGGACTAATATCACATATGGCAAATGTATGAAGGTTCCAACCATTCTAAGGCTCTGTATGATGTAAACCAACGAAAATAAAGTAGATCTTGGGAATTCTAGTCAAAGAACATGATGTCTGATCGGTAATTGATTAAAGATCGAGATGTTGCATGGTTTGAGGTTGAAGTTCTAAAAGGCCCTTCATGACATGAACCAGTGAAGAAGGCATTTCCAGAGAAGCTTTCCTAAGTGAGGTGACAAGCAAGGACTTATAGACTTGGTTCCAAAATTCAGATGGCATATGAATTGCACCTAATTTTTAAAATAACTTGCCCTAGGGAGATTTGTGTAGTTGACTCCCAGAAAATTCTATCTTCTCATTTCTTAAGCTTTTCTCCTCTTCAATGTATCTCATAGCGTTACACAGATATTTCAACTTTCCAAATACCTTGAGTAAATCAAATTCACTGAAAAAGTGTGGAAACCAGTGAGGAAGAACATAAGGACTGTATTGCATACTGAAAAATCAGAAAGAGAGAACAAATAAGCCCAAGTTCCTTCAGCTCCATTAAGGCATATAGCAAAAAGAAAGCTTAAGACAAGTGAGCCTTGCTGAGTACAGGAGAAGGGTAAGAATGCAAGAAAGAAAATTTATCTCTTCAATAAATAGCTGAGATGCACATAGGCCTGTAAGATCAAGTCATCTGTGTTGCATCGTATCTTATTGCTTGGAAATTACTATTATTGGGTTGGATGCTGCTTTTTCCTGTTTATCACTTGCTGAAAATTGTAATGATACTATCAATCAACTCTTTGAAAAACATAAAGATTTATATAACACTTTTTTAAAATCACTTAAAGAGTAAAGTTCACGAAAATTTTGATTAAGAAGAGAATCAAAGTTTTATAAGTTAGCTCTGTATAGAACTGTCGGGTCTGTTGGATTTTAAGTCAGAAGAGAACTATGTTGAACCTATCCTCAAATGTAAGTTGAGATTTAAGACTGGCGATAAAGTAGCTAACCTACTTCCAAGAGAGAAATTCCACAATGACTGCCCTGTTTGTTATACATTAGTCATTCCACATGTTGCCATTAACTGCTGCAGCCACTTATACTATTTTCATCTTATTATTCAAGAATACATTAAGACCAATCAAATGATCATGTTACACACAACTAGAAATAACTTGTGAAGCTGATGGATTCTGATCGAAGGATCCTGACTTAGCACAAGAGAACTATTTGAGATCAAATTTATCACTACAATCAGCACAAAAAGGCAACTAGGCTTTGCTTACAAAGTTGATCAAACAGGTACATATCGATAACATAAATAAAGAGAGATGGAGATTCTTTCATGATCCACACCAATCATATCTTGTCACGTGGCCCTTTGGTGGGTGGCAGTTGAGGGCCTTTCTTGATCGGTAGTATGTCACCGGAAGCTGTGGAGCTTAGGTAAGCAAGCAAGGAGCCACCACCTAATATCAAGAACTTCAGCAACAAACCCCTCTTGGTGAATGGGGCTGCAAAAGTCTCAAAGAACTTGCTCTGCATGTCCATGTACAGAGCATAAGCAAATAGTAGTTACATCTACATGCATGCATCTGAACTTATAATTTTACCCTGCATCTCATGAAGGAGCAAAAGAGACAAATATGCTAATTTGCATGCCACATTAATAGATCGTAGTGCCACAGATTTTAATTTGCTGAGGGAAATCTCTGATTATGTAGTGCATTTTCTGAGGGGAATCTCTAAGTACATAGTGCCACAGATTTTATTTTATTTTGTGTGTGCATGTCTGTGAAGTTTTTAAGGCCTGTTTGGTATTGCTTTTGTTTTCTGTTTTTGTTTTCAAAGCAAGAAATGGCAGATGTTCTGGGCAAATACTATCTCCAACATTAATCTCCACATGGTACTTCACTTATTTGTAGGGATACAGAAAAACAAAAACAACAACAATACCAAACAGGCTCTTATGTATTGCCATTTACATTTCTCTTCCTCTAGACTTCTTCAAAGTCTAGGAAGTCCTTAGAAGGTTTCCATCTGGCTGCATGAGCTTAAACTGCAAAATCAATGCACTTCTTATTGGCAGACTTGCCTTCTGAGTTTTATGACATGCTCCACATTGCACCAGCCAAAGATTCTCTATCTTTGGATGATAAAGTCTTCCCAATTCAAGAATTAAAGACAATGGTGGAATAGCATGAACTACAATTAAAGACCATGGCGTTTAGTGCATCATGCTATTCCATTTTCACAAATATCTGATGTGTTTAATTAGTCAAAGGAATATGAGTGTTTATACTAAAAATTCTTGTTCCTTCCAAAACCATGAGACATTTAAGAGAGAGATTGTGCTTGTTAAGAAGTCATCAATTATTAAACACTCGTCAAATTTTATCCAAACATGTAGAAGCCTATACAAAACATATAATTTTGTCTACAATAATTAATCCTCCGATGAACTCTATAAATATTTCTGAATGCTATAATTTTTATTTTCCACTTGTGGTGCCAAGGTTTTATATTCTTCAGTAGATAAATCTTCTAAATCGATAAGTTCATACCCTCCAACAGTTGGGGCCCTTCCAACAAATCGTATCACTAAACAAATTTAGCCAATTAATCAAAAACAACCGCATCTAAAATATTAGATATGTTGTAGAACGAACATCGTGCGTTTATATAAAGTTTGGATAAATAAAGGTTTTAACAAATGAGATCACTAATCAAAATTTTTTTTTTTTCTGGCAATGATCTTAACTCCAAGAAAGTAATTGTAAATTAATTAGAAAATTTGCTTATCATATTCAAGCGCAAGCCCACCCGCTTTCAATTTTTGTTTAAAATTCAAAAAAAAAATAATAAAAATAAAAAGAATCCAAAGACCTACTATTCTAGGCAGACTATATTCAAGATCAAATTACCTGAAGGGCATTGTAAGGAGAGGGGGCATCGGAGCCGTACAAATCCCACTGGCCGGTGGTGTTGCCGAGGTCCTCCAGATCGAAGTACACGCTCTTCTCGCCGTACTTCGCCACTACCGTGCCGGTCCCGGACCTACCAAGAGGAAAATTACGATGAACTCAGAACCGTTTGATTGTTATACACGGATCAATAAACGTTCAAAAGAAAAATCTGCACCGGAGGTTAGGACGTGGCTGAGTCCGGCGATGGGGTCTGACGGCGAGCTTGGTGCCGTTGAAGGAGCTGCCGGCGAGGCCCTTAACGGCGATCGGCTGCACGGCTGCGACGGCGGTTAAGGAGGCCATTTTGCTGCTGCTATCCTCGCCTCGTTCGCGCCTTTTTAGAACCTCTGTTTCCTGCTATGCCTCAAGGAGTCGAAATGCTTGGCGGTAGAGGCAAGAGGAGCGCCCATTGAGGGAATGACACGTGGCCCATCTGGGATAGGGTTATCCTGAGACCCGAGGCTGCTGGTGGTGTAGGTTTTGGTGGGCCGTGTTTCAGAATCGTATGGCATGGAAGTGATGACATGTAACACCGCTTGTTCGCCGGCCGATGACGCGTGCATCTCGAATGAACTATAATCGCAGTGACCATGTGCTTGCTAAATTGCCTTCATGACCATGGGCCATTCATTTTTGGAATAACTTGATGCATTGCTTTTGTAAAGTTTCAAATTCATTTGCTGACCTAATTAATTTATTAATAAATATATGATGTAAAAAATTTAAGTAAAAATTAATTAATTAGTATTAAGTAAATTTGAGTTATAAGTAAATAACACATTTCTTTTTCATCCGTTAAATTTATTTTTAGGTATTACAATTTTTTTCTTTATAATACGATATTTTTATAGGACTATTTTTGGGTATTACAATCTCTCCATTATAATGTGGTGTTTTCATCGTGTATGCTGTCCTATGTAATTATTTTTGGGTATTACAATCTTCTTCCATCGCTCACGTCGTTCCATTGATAATCCTTTCTTCATGCGTACCTTCCATATATTCAGATCGGTTCTGATACTATTTCTAACACTCTAAGCCCATCTGATGGCCCAATTAATTCGTTAGCAGACTGAAATCATGTAGCCCAAAAATTTGAATGAAAGTTAATTGGTAGCAAGTGAACTTGAATTATAAGCACATAACACATTTTCAATTTTTTCCCTTATAATTTACATTTTTTTCATCTGATATGAAACTATTTTTGAAGTATTATAATTTTTTTTTTTATATAATTTGAGTACACACGCCACAAGCTAACAAAGCTAGAATTTAAATCAAGTTCACCTGCTGCCAATTAACTTCCACTCGAATTTGAGTCATATAATTTCGGCCCACTAATGGATTAATTGGATTGGTAATATGACTTGAGGCATAATAAATGGTATCAGAACCGATCTAAGTGTGCAAAAGAAATGACTGCTCATGGGATGAGTAGAGCCATCATTGCAGCACTAACGACTCCTCTTGAGTTGGCTAGCTTGTGGACTCAAGTTTACCTGTTACTAATTAACTTTCACTTAAGTTTTTGGGCCTTGTGGTTTTAGCTTGCTAATAGGTTAATTGGATCAGCAAATGGGTTTGAGGCATTATAACTACATTTGTTTTTTAAATAGCCATATGTATTCATTATATAAATAAATTGGTTATCATGCTGTTTATTGTAATAAATCTCACAAAAACATTAATAGGCTACTATTAATAATTTCATTTGTTTATCTCTAATATCAAGACTAGTTATTGCTTTTAAATGATTTTTTTTTTTGCTACTATACCTTTAAAAAGTAATTTTCATATTTTTTTTATAATATTGACCTAGGAACAAAATGGTTTACCATAGACATGTCACTTATTACATCAAGACACTAAAAATTAAAAGTAAATTAAGATCCTAAGAATTTATGATTTAAGTTTGACTACATTCGAATGTAGCTAAATCTATATATATATATATATATATATATATATATATAATTTTATATTATTAAATTTATAAAAAAAATAAAAGCTCTATAATAATCTAAGTTTATATTAAAAAAGAATAATATATTTCATTATATGATACTTACTATATTTTTTTACTATGTATCAAGAAAAGAGATGGATTGGAGAAATAAAGATGGAAAGAATAAGGCATCCAAGCGATAAAAGAGAAAGAAAGAAGGAAAGAGAGGAGAGATACGGGAACAAATTGAAGCTTTTCTCAACTAAATGTATCATGAGGTGATGTGGACATTTAAGAGGATCACACAAAAGGATACCAGTAGTGTAGAAAGCTATCGATATTAATTACATAGATGTTCATATATAAATGATACTTATTGTGCATGTAATATGACATAATGGCATTTATTGTTTATATCCATGCGTCATAAGGTGAAGCAACCATTTCAACTTTACCATATATAAGCGACATGCACGTTGCACTAGTTTTTTTTTTATCCTTTGTTTCAATTTTTTTCTTTGGGTACTCTAGACATTAACTTAGTAATCGTATAAAATATGATGGGGTAAATTTGAAAAAAAGAAATTTACCATCAAATCAAATCAAGTTGTTAACATGAGAACAAGTGAAGCTTTGTGAAATGTGCTAATAGAACTGCACTACTTCATATGTATTATGTGAGAAACCATGGATTGTCCCGTGAAATATGACATATGGCAAACATTGCTACTATAATCATTTGTTTTAACTTAATTAAAATCATATGGCAGTATTAATTAAAAAAAAAGTCATTTAAACTTACTACTTGAAAAGCTGCCTCTGACCTCTAATCCTTCTCTTCTCATGCATTCCTTCACAACTTTTTATTTTCTGCTCCTCCTTTTATACTTTCATGCATTTTTCTTCCTTTCTTCCCCATTAGCCTGGATATGATGAGAGTCATCAATAAGAAAAATAAATAAAGATTAAAAATTTATTTTTAAAAAAATACTATAAAAATATAAATTAATTTAGATATTTTTATAATAATATGTCATATAAAATAATATCATATTATATTATAATAAAATTTTACATATTATTATAACTATAATACAGTTATATGGTATAAAATAAGATAATATAATAATATTATGGAATACTGTTATATAATGTACTGATATGATATAATTATATTATAGTAATGTTACTATTTATAATATAACATAACATTGTAATATTATATTATTAGAATAATGATATGATATTTTCGAACAATATATTATAATATAATTATTCATTGATAATAAAAAAATTATATCATAATAATCATAATCTGATAATATAAATTCTTTTACGATATTTTTATAATAATTAATAAATTAAGAATAATTTATAATAACATCTTTGCATAATATAAAAAAATTTTCTAAATAAGACTTTGCAGTTATAACCTTCTAACTAGTTTTAGTTTACTTATAAAGCAATTTAGTTATATGTAAAATAATTATATTATAATTTCAGTTGCATTATAATTTTATTTTTTGATTTCAAAATAACTTATAAATATAAAATTTATAGGTACTTGATTAATTATAAGTTTTAGATTTTTATTTTACGTTTGCTTTGGTTTCCCCAATTTCATTTTTGGACACCGTCGATTAACTTGTCTTTTACGTTTATTATTTACTAGAAGCTTTGACATTTAATATTTTCAGTTTACAGCATGGTCTTAGTGGTGGCAAAGGGACCATGATTTGGGTGACTCGGAGCTTCTTGGAACGGTGATGGTCAAATGATGAAGGTGTCGCAGCTGACATGAAGGGTGGAACGTAGATGGAAAACATCAGCTCGGATTCATATTTTGTTTATGTTCATGGGGTATATAGTACTGCATGAGTTGATATAAGTATGATTTTATTAATTAATTTTATTAAAAATTTAAACATAATTATTAGACAGATGATTAGATACGATATATATATATATATAATTTATTTAATAATTAAATTAAATTAATTAATCTGTTTAATATAAATAGACACAGTTTGCTTAACACGAATAGATAAAATCTAATCCGTTTAATACGATCTCCTTTTACATCATTAACTAAATAAATTCTAAACACATCATTTTTGAATTTGCAAATCAATCTATGATATGATAAGATTATTTCATATAATAATTGTATTGATACATTTACGATACAAATCCACTTAAAATTAATAATTTATGTTGAGTTTAAGCCGTATTCGAATGCCATATTTGTCGTGCCCAATTTTGCTACCTTACTCTAATGAAGTTTGAATCATTTAATAAATAGATTGCTTGGCCTAACCCATGTAGCTCATTTAAGTACATGATGTATGAACTTGAATTGATTATTCAACGATCACTTAGTAGATTGGTGTTCTAAATTACCGAGAAACTTGCGCTTCCACAGGACGTGTTAGCGAGTATAGATCCAGTAAAGGCGGTTCTCATCGACGGTGTCGGACCGGGGAATCGTACGAGGCCTTCTATCGAGCGGAACCGACGCAAGGATCCACCGAGACCAGCCCTCGCAATTGTCTCCGATCGGTCAAATGGGTCTCGTTAGCCACGCAAGTCCTCGCTTCGGCACTGCCGCCACCTCGCTCTTCTTTCCACCCTTCCATAAAACCCCCAACGCCACGCCGATTCCTCCCTTGTTTCCTCGATCCCTTCCGTCTCTCCCCCCTCGTCGCCTTCGCAGCAACAGCGCTCCCTCAGGTATGCGTTCTCCCTCTGGATGATACCTTATCCCATATCAAAAAAAAAAAACCCCTAAGTTCATCACGAAGCGCCTCCACTAGTTTCGTGAATTGGATCTCGAATTCTTTGTCTCGAGCAAGAAATTTTGCTCGATCGCTTGGTCCTTGCTCTAATTTGCTTGTCGATTTGGTGCCCGATGGTTTAGATATCAAGAATGACACAGCACGATGGGAAAGGGGACGTAGTAGTTAGTTGCGTCTGTCAAACGCGATTCTTGAAGAAAATATGGATGACATGAAATCGATGCACCACATAAGGGAATGAAGTTCTGAAAGGCTGACGAAATTTCATCTTGTTTGGCGCTTTTGTTGTCAGAAATGAGTTGAAAAGATTATTTTCCACTGATTGAAGGGCTTATTTGTTTCGAAGAGAAGATTGATTTGCATGTACAACTGTTTTTATGTCGCTTGCGCTTTTCTTGTACCCATCAAAAAGGTAGGAAACTATGGACTTTGTGAAAATAATGCTAAATCTTTGCAAGAAAGAAGAGTGAAACAGTTTTGGAATCAAGACATGGGTTTGTAGCCTTGTTGCTTTGGGCCTGGAGGGCTAGAGGGCAGTATTTTTTAAGACCTTTATGTAAGAAACAGCTTAGTTTTGAATCTCCTATATTGTTAAGATACTAATAATCAAGATACTGTTAGGAAGGGAACAGACCAAATTTAAAAGCTGTGCCCGTCCTGAGTTGACAGAAGAGCGGGGTGCACACGATCAGATTTTTTTTTTTTTTTTTTTTTATCGCATTTAGATATTTGGCTTTGGTTTTACATCCTAGAGGGGTGAAATAAGTGACTCCAGATTCCAAGTTCCATTCTTGGCCTAGAGGAAAGTTTTGGATATTGAACTCCAAAGAGAGATGATGTTTGGAGTGCTCTTCCTTGTATCATAATCTGAATGCTGTAGAAATAAATTTTTTGGCAGTAAGAAGTCGATAGCTCTAATTTAATTCAGCATTTAAATTTATGGAATATTTTGCTGCTGTAATTTGACTTCAATGGAATGTGCTGTAAGTTTACTGCCTTGCTTCGGACAGGGTCTCCTTTATTGTTAATGTATATCTTGTTGCAGCACTATGTGCTTTCATACCGAGCTTCTGGCTGTCTTTATTATATTTTCCTATTTCTTTGAAATTTAATGACGTTTTGCTTTTTTCCCCCTAAACATTTCTTTTTCTTCTTTTGTTACTGGACATCTCCCTCCAACTGTGGCACTGCTTTATTTAGTTACAGAAGTTTGTGGTAGTACCATCACTCTGTCAAGAGAACCTTGGAGTCTTGAAGTTATAACAATCTTGTTACATTTGTCTAAGAAGGAAAAATCTCAATGTATAGTTGGATGAGTTATGTATATGTAATCTTTATCTTTGTGTCTCATACGCTTCCTAAAAGACTTGCCGCATTCTACCTTATATGTTAAGAATTTCTTCTGTTTTCTTTCATTTTCCCCAATAAACATTTTCTAACAGGCCGCTTTCTTGTATTAATTACTCCCCTCTCTCCCCCTCACTACTCACATATGCACACAAAAGGAAGTCTTTCAATATTCATTGATGCTTACTTCATAAGAAGACATTGTTCTGATCTTAACTAATGAGTGAACCAATTGCTATCTGCCTCATCCAACCTCTTTCCTAGTTTGCTTCCCTAAACCCTTATAGCCAAATCCACATGTATTTCATATATAGCAAACTTACATCACTATGAGAAGGTGATGTGTTCCAAAAGATGCTAAGCTACATATAAGAAGAATATCTTTTTTTTCTGAAATTGAGCTCAGTCCTTGCTTCATATAATTCCTTCAGTTTATACCATGATAATAAACTAATGTAATTTGAATGTGATAATGTCATGCTTTCAGTCAAGCCATTTCCACTTTTTTGCTTTTTTTTTTCCAATTTTTGCATGTAAAAAGTTTCAAGCGCAATTTTTTTCAGGCTGACATGTTGCATTTGAGGAAGGATATTTTAAGTTCCACATTGTGTTTAAAATCATTTTAAATACCGTTTTTATATATAAATTCATTCTTAGCATATACATTCTGATCTTAGTCATTGATAGAGACCTGATCTATTTTGTAATTTATAGATTTGATGATGACATGCAGGCAGGAACAAGTTGCTTTGTGTTGAAAATCATTATTCTCCTACAGCTCAACAATTTAGGGCATCTATGGAAACATCAAAGGAATCTCAGGAGTTGCATAGGAGTCTTTACCCACATATAGAGCCTTTCAGTTCAGGATTTTTGAAGGTCTCAGATATCCATGCATTGTACTGGGAGCAGTCTGGAAACCCAGATGGGCATGTGAGTGACCATGTTACTGCGTTGTATCTGATGCTTCCATTGTCAATTAAGTTTTAAACAACTGCACTTGGTATATCGATATAGAATTGTATGAAACTTGGGAGTATCCAGCTACTAAAATGGGCTTGCTGTTGCATGTTGGAACACGGAAATAGAGAACTAATACCTATGTTATAATTTTGCCTGACTCTCCTTTTGCCTGCAGAAATTAAAGATGTAGCTATGGACTTCAAAACCCAACTGTTTCTGTCCATATATTATTGAGGGAAGGTGGTATAAACATCAAGGGGTACCTAAATTTTTCTCCCTGACTTTCAAATGATGTTCCTCCTTGTGCCTTATCCTGGGAAAAGGGAGGGGAAAAATGAAAAAAGAAAATGTAGAATAAGACTTGTAAACTGCTATTTTGCTATTGTCCTGCCTGTTAGTTGATATGCTTATAGCCTGATAAGATATTTTTTGTCTGCCATTATTGGTTAGAATAAAGATCCCAATGCTCTATTCTAGCAGTCCAGTCATGTTGCCTTTCAAGTTGCTTGCACTACTTCCCCACTATGATCAAATCTTTCACTTCTTGAGGATCTTTTTTGAACAGCAATGTGTGAGTGTGTTCTTCAAGAATACATTGTTGAAATGTTTTTGCTATAACTTTTATAAGCCAACTTATTTATCTGGAACTCTTTGTCATCTAAACAAAGACTGAAACCCTTGATATGATCATATGTTAAAATGCATGCATCATGAATAGTCCACATGAATGTTTGAACTTTGGGCGTTCAGTCAATTCGAAATATTCCAAATAGTAGAAAAAAGAATTAATTGGCCATGAAAGGCAGTCAACCCTACCATGCCATAGGAAGAAATGAATTTTACAAACTATATGAAATTATGAATATCTCTAAATACTACCTGCTGCATCTTTTGCTTTCACAAGTCCTATCCAAATGCTTAGTTTTTTGCCCTACTATTACCACCATTCAGAAAGATCAACCTACAGATTTTGTTAGGTATCTTCAGTAATTAAGAGAGGCACTCTAAAGATGAGGGTAGATAACAGAAGGAAGCTATTGAGGGTGGCTTTAATCTTAAATATATGAGCTTTTCAAACCAGGATACTTATGTTCCACCTAATTTGTTTTCTTGTGTTGACAAAATACATGGTTCTACACTTCTAGTACAAGCCTTAATTTTGCGAAGTTCCTGGAGGAATGTGGAAGAGGCATCATTAGTCAGCAAGATGATGCTGTAGAGATCCTTTGGAAGTCAAAGAAGGCATTTGGCTGAGGCCTTGGAAAGAAATGATGGACAGTAATTGTAATAGTGGATCCCTAAGTTCAACACTGTCATCAAGAACCTTTTATTTCTAAATCTAGGATACACCTTTGATTTGATGGAATTGTAGGATGTGCATTTGAGGGGCACTTTATTGGAGTGTTTCCAATGGTGTTGGAATGCATGGTAGCTATACTTTTTCACTGGTTAAGTGCATTTATAGGCCAAACATAAAGCTGGGTTCACAAGATAAATTATAACTATTAGATTGAGTAAATGGATGATTAACACATTACTGTCTAGATGAAACTGGAATTATGTAAATTGTAGCTCTGACTTTCTGGGACTTGCTTGAAATTGTATTTTTATTTTGCAATGCTTCTAAAACTGATGTCTGCTTTTTATCTTATTGATAGCTGCCCTGTGATTCTCTGATTAAGCTCTCTTTTAATATTTCCATTCTTTTTCATATAACTACTTGGTAGCCTGTTGTGTTTCTTCATGGGGGACCAGGAGCTGGAACCTCAGCTAGCAATAGACAATTCTTTGACCCAGAATTTTATCGGATCATTTTATTTGATCAGGTGCACTTTCTGATTAAACATTGTAGATGCTTTGTTAAGTAAATCTTTTACAAAGAATTGCTCATTGATGTGCCAAATTTTTATTTTCAGCGAGGTGCAGGCAAAAGTACTCCCCATGCCTGCTTAGAGGACAACACAACTTGGGACTTAGTTAATGACATTGAGAAGCTTAGGGAACATTTAGAGATACCCGAATGGCAGGTAAGTTTTCTAATTGTGCCTCATCTCTCCTATAATGTTATTACCTTACATATATCAGAAAAATGTAGGTGTTTGGTGGATCATGGGGAAGCACGTTGGCTCTTGCATACAGCCAATCACACCCTGACAGGGTATGTTATTGGCTGGCTTTCATCCTTCCTACGTGACATTCAATTGTGCTTTGTCTATATGATTTGCTATTCCAGCCATTTAAAGTTTCTAAGGACAATTGCTCCTAACATTTTCTCTGATGTTTTTCTAAGGTCACTGGTATTATTCTTAGAGGCATTTTTTTGTTGAGGAAAAAGGAGCTTGATTGGTTTTATGAGGGTGGTGCAGCAGCTATCTTCCCAGATGGTATGGTGATTTAGGTTCCTTGTTATTGTTTGAATGACTCTTTAGCTATCTGGAATGCACACTAATGTTCAGCCTGAATAAAAGATGTTTCAATCAGGAAAGTATTGGTTTCCTTAGACGGCAGATCTTCAAATATCTTTCAAGGAAAATTTAGTATCATTACAATGCTATTCTATGCAGATACAATGCCATCTAGTTTTTAAAATGTATTCTTGATAAAATAATTTTTTAAAATGAAGTGTAATGTAGTATTCAAATAATTTGAAATTATTTTTTATGCTTTTTTGTGCTTGGTATTAGAGGTGAAATATATCCTAGTTTTTTATCAATATTATACTTGTGTTGGGGTGTCTCTGCCCTCATATTTCATCTTGTTGGCCAAAGCATTCTAGTTTGTAAATTATGGCCCTTTCTTGCACTAAAATCACTAGGGTTTTGTAAGTTTGAGATGTGGTCTATTGTATCTTTTGGTTTGACATTTGATAAATACTCTCGCTAGCAACCACCGATAAAATGGAAAAAACAAAAGAAAAAGTTTTTTGAATTATTCATCATGGAAAATAGAGGTTGTTGGATCATTTTCTCTTTTGAAAACAAAAAACTGAGTTTTATAACGATGCCAGCTATAATAAGGTTATGACTCCTTGAAATTTAACATTAGAGCAACTATAACCATGATTCCCTGATTCTGAGGACTGATCTGAATGTCCTTATAGGTTCGAGAAATTTGAAACTAGTCATGAACTAAAATCCCTTTTCCTAGAAAAAATAAAGCAATAGATTGATAAAAAATCTTGCGATAGATATTTCATGATTTAATGGACATAGACCATGAAACTATGGATTTGCTAGACCTTTGTGAGCTGATCAATGGGAAGCTAGGTAGAAGGTGGTGGCTACATGATAGAGATGCATGCTGGGCTGGCTGGCCAACTAGTTGATCAGCCTCAGCATGCTTTTCATGTAAGTTATTTTAGGTAATAGTTGGTTGGAAAGAGCTTGGGCTGAAGCAAAAAATCAGAGCCCGAATTGATTTTGGGCTGTGGACAAAACACAGCCTGAGATAGTTCAATTATGACATGTACATGTAATTTTGCATTTTATTTGAATGTACAGAGTCTGCTTGGACTGCATCACACTGAAGAAGTTTTAGATAAACTTAATGGGGCAGCAGGTAAATCCCAGAGAGCACATGCTATATCTTTCTTTGTTTTAACTAAAATGAAGAAAGGAACCATTTAACCTATTGTTTGTGTTTGGGCCTGAATGGGACCTGACTTGCCCAATATAGAAAATTGACTAATTCAAGTTCAACTCATGACATTGCGAGATGGGTTGGCCTGGTCATGTTGGGCCAAGGACAATTTGGGATGGTTATGGGTCAAGCCTTCAACAACACAGGCCGAGCTTGAGAGAACTTATGATCCAAACTTGCCTTTTTGATGTGTTTTGCTATAAAAACACTACAGCATTGCTTTGCTTGAGAGTAATGTCAGATACAAGCTCGACTTATCAAGTTTGCGTAGTAATCAAAGTGGAAAAGCTTTGTGGATTGGCTTCCAATAACTGTAGCTTTTCTTTGTTGACACTTATATCAAAGCATTGCAAATGAGATTTCATTCATTCTCTGTTTTTGTTATATTCAATCCTTTTGTGCCTTTGATTTGATAATTTAAAAATGATACATCAACCTATAAATTCATATGCTCATTGGTGAAGTAGTTAAAAAAAAAAGGATTAGTATGCAATTGAGCATCCTACAAATTCTCTTTTTCCAGTAGCCACCTTATCTGTCATGGCTTTCCTGTGCTTTCTTGGCAGTTATGGACCATGATTTTTTATTTTAGTTATTTGTCAAGGTGAGGTCTGATCTCCCCCACCCACCCGCCTGTGTGTTTGGCTGGTTATTAATTGGTGCTCTTTTCCATGCTCCAATTGTCTGGAATTTTACTAGTATCTGCTATAGATACGAATTACACATCAAAACAGCTGCATTCTTCAGTTTCATAGTCTGATTACTAATTATTCCAGGCTTAAACTGGTGAGAAAATCAACCAGATAAGTTGTAAAATGATAAGTCATGAAGACCACTTTTTATACCATGTCACCTGTCGTATAAATGATGTTCGTTGTGAACTTAAGACATGAATTTCACTTATTAGATTGGCTGAGAAGCTTTGCCACTCTATCATACTTTCCTTGAGGATCTTAATCATTGATGATTGCTGTTTCTGTCTTTTTCATATTTCACAAACTGTAACCATTCAACCTGTGACATTTTTGTTGCTAATGATGTGAAAATGAGGTCATCCGTTTGGATTTTCAGCATGGGAGCCCTTTAGAGATTTCATCCCCGAAAATGAAAGGGACAATTTTATTGTTGCTTACCACAAAAGGCTAAATTCTAATGATATTCACATTCAGGTATGTACTATCTATTTTTCTCCTGTTGGCTTCTATTATTTGCTTTATTAACTCCCACTCCTTTGGGACATTTTTATATGCCCAGGACTGTGAAGTAATGAAATAAAATTGCCACAAACCCATAATATTTTGATTATCACATGGATTAGGATAGCAGAAACTTTGTGAAGGAGTAGGTAATGACTGGTGTAATTGCAATTAGAAAGTGAAGGAAACACATGAAAGTAAAAAAAAAATAAGAACGGAAAACTTCAAGACCAATAATGAAGTTTCCACAGTTATAGACATACTAGAGAATTATGGGCTGCTATTTTCTGCACAATTATTTTTTCATGCTATTAATTTTTTGATGAACAAATGATTGAAGATTTGACTCCCTCCCATTTTTCCCCATACGCAATAAAAGAAAAAGCTGCTAAAGGATCGATCCAATCATGACTGTTTATGCAACATAAATACTTCATATTAGATATTTCTTGGAAGATGCATATGATTGTGATTGCCCATTGCTTTTCAAATTACTGTTCCAGGATTTACCATTGTTAGCCTGTGTAATTAGTCAATTTTAGCTCTATTATACCTTACTGCATTAAGTAAGCAACACAGAGAGTGTGAAATAGGTCAAATGTTTAGGAAAAAGCTGAAAGTGGAGAAACTTGGATGCTGATAAATAGGGATATTAAGGACTCGGCAATGGACTGTTTTCTGGCCTGCTTTTACAACATCTTTGCAAAGATGATGATGCAGTCACTGAAGCCAAGCTTTAGATTGACAATAATCAAGAGCTTCAAGTATTGGTTGATTGCTTTAGTTGAGTGAAATGAGTCTTAGTTTTGAGTCATATTAGTGTTGGGTTTTTTAGGAAAAAGCAGAAAGTGGAGAAGCTTGGATGTTGATAAATAGGGATATTAAGGACTTAGCAATGGACTGTTTTCTGGCCTGCTTTTACGACATCTTTGCAAAGATGATGATGCAGTCACTGAAGCCAAGCTTTAGATTGACAATAATCAAGAGCTTCAAGTATTGGTTGATTGCTTTAGTTGAGTGAAATCAGTCTTAGTTTGAGTCATATTAGTGTTGGGGCTTTTAGCCAGGTCCATCTAATTTTATTATTTCTTTATATTTAATGTATTTTACTGAGTCAATTAGGTCAATTGCTTGAGTATCAGGCAACTCTTATTTTATTTTAATCTTATTAGGGCAGCAAGTCATCTCACATGGCTGAGTGCTAGGTAATGTTTATTGTATTTTTGTATCACTTGTGCCACAAGCTACCTTGCTTGGTCAATAAAAATTAGTTGGGCATAAAGCGAGGATTGGCTTGTTCTTATCTTTTAGTGGAGCGTCATTTTTGTCATATTCTAGTTTTAATCTATGGCTGCTTCCGATTAAGATGTAAAATAGATGAATGTAATCAGTTTTCTTAATGCATGTTTCTTTCATGTGACGTGAAGTGGTTGTGAGACCCTTCGGTTTGATTTTAGGTTCCCTCTCTGGTGTTGTTAAAAGCACTATGTGCACTTAGCACAAAGGACTCTTGGAGCCTAAGTGCAAGGCGGAAAGTGCAGTCGTGCACTTAAGCGAAGTGAGGCATACATTTATAAAATAAATAATAAAATAATTTATATAAGTTAGATTTATAGCACAAAATAGAAAAAGTTTAAAAAAATCATAATAATATATTTAGTGAATTAGCTTAATAAAAAGACTCTTCTTTTTCAGTTGAAATCTATAATCCCTTAATGTCTTTACTCCTCTTTTTCAGATGATATCATAATTTTTGTTGTTTTATCTTTTTGTCTTTCAATTTTTAGCTTTTTTATAAGGTAAAGAAAATATTTGTGTATAGGATGGTGTTTCATAAAGTCAATATAGTTTAATAAATATGATAGATTTAGAAAAATATTACAAATATAGATAATGAAGAAAGATACGCTTTCTTGCATCTCAAATCAAATCAAATGCATTCTTTTTTTAGCCTCATGTGTGCTTAGATGAAGGCCTCACACTTAAGGTATAAGAAGCGCCTAACCCTAGGCGCTTTGTGCTAAGATGCACTTTAGATTATAAGAAACATGTAACCCTTTGTACCCTATGCCTCGCGCCTTACATGTGCTTGAGGCATGCCTTTAACAACATTGGGTTCTTTCAATTGTTTCTCTCTTCTCCTTCTGCTTCTTTAGCCCCTTTATTTTCTGTTTTAAGCTATTTTCACCATCTTTGCTGCAGAATCCCTGAATCATATCTGCTAATCCCTCAAATCTTAGAGCTAACTATTCCAACTCAAGCCCTTGAAACAGACCCTTCCATCCATCCAAAACAGACCCTTGAAACATATCTGCTAAACCCTTTCTACCTTACACTATCTCAGCCTTGAAACAGACCCTTCCATCCATCCAAAACCCACCTAAACCTAGATTTTAGGGGCTGTTGTGAATTCATATAGCAGCAGCCTTTTCTAAGGTTTTAACCACTGTTGCTGCTTTACTACAATATTGCTAACAGTGTTCCTACGTTGCTGGTCAAGGGTGGTGTTTGTG